>JAQPPZ010015946.1:0-63309 GCA_028583015.1 Wollemia nobilis
CGGGTGCTCACACGAGGCCAGGCTTCTGAGACCTGTTAGAAAAATTAACCCAGATTTCACGCATGTGCCCAATTGCGCTCCGAACCTTGGGCGAAACCGGATTGCGCTCCAGACATGGGCGAAGTCGGACTGCGCTGCCGCAGTCCGGGATCCCGGCAAAGGGCTGACATGACGCCGCACCTACCCTCTGACAGATGTGACGCTTGTGCGGCGATTGGTCAGAAACCCTAGTTGAGGGCCTGTCAGAACCTGTCAGAGGACAAACCCTAATCCTCCTCTTCTGCGGCTATATAAGGCGTCTCGGTATTTCAGAAGTAGGAGAAGGAGAAGAAGGAGCAAGAGCAGAAAGAGAGTGAGGAGCAGAGGCAAAGAAAAGTATCTCAACGAGCAGTTTGACTCAGCTGATTAATGTCTGAGCAGCCGACTCGACATTTTGTCTGTTTAGCTTATCCTGCAGCAGCCTGCAGATGATTGTAATTTCCTCGGTTGAGGAACTCTGTAACCCCCGTTTAATATAAATAAAGTTTGCTGTTTGTTTTCGGCATCTTTAGGGTTTGCAGTTTGTTGCTCTCTGTTCCGGCGTCTCTCTCTTCTCATACAGGTGTTGCCAAGCCAGGCAAACCCAGCGGCAGCCGCGGAAGAAGAACAAGTCTAAAGCGGCTTTCCAAGTTTGCTTCCAAAGTTCGCGGCTAAGACTGGAGCAGCTCGAGTGCACGAGAAGTCCGAAGTTGGCCTCACCCCTCTTCACCCCGCACGCTCGTTGGCTGCCCGAGTTCGAACTTCGCCCAAATTTCGGCGAAGTCCGTCGCAGCTGCAAGTTCGAACTTCGCCAAATTTCGGCGAAGTCCGTCGCAGCCGCGAGTGCGAACTTCGCCCGCTTGGCGAAGTCCGCCGCGCTCGAGTGCGAACTTCGCCCAAGTTCGGGCGAAGTCCGTCGCGTGCCGAGTGCGCACTTCGCCCACTTGGCGAAGTCCGCCCCGGCCGCCGGCCGGTTCGAACTTCGCCCACTTTCGGGCGAAGTCCGTCGCGCGGCCGAGTTCGAACTTCGCCCTAGTTCGGGCGAAGTCCGTCGGCGTGGCCGACGTTCGCACTTCGCCCTAGTTTGGGCGAAGTCCGTCGGGCCCCGACTTGCGCATCGCGCTCGTCCGAACAGCGCCGTGCAGACTTCGGCAAAAATTAAAAAAAAAATTTAATTCTTCAAATTGGTATCAGAGCTGATAGTGCTGTGACACGGAGATAGAAGCATGGCTTCCGAGAGAAACTCGCTGCAGTTGCAGATCCCACGATTTAACGGCAAGAACTACGATTACTGGAGCATCCAAATGAAGATCCTGTTCGGATCTCAGGAGCTATGGGAGTTAGTCGAGAACGGCTACCCAGAACCGGCAGATGCAGAGAAGACCGGCCGCCCTCTCTCGAGCAGTACAAGGATCTGTTGAAAGAGCACAAGAAGAAGGACCAGAAGGCCCTCTTCTACATCATGCAAGCGGTTGAGGAGACCATCTTCCCGCGGATTGCATCAGCCACCAAGGCCAAGCAGGCCTGGGAAACCCTAGCAAGTTCGTATCAGGGCACCGACAAAGTGAAGTTGGTGAAACTGCAGATGCTCAGGAGACAGTTTGAGAACCTGCAGATGAGCGAGTCCGAGTCGATGAGCGACTTCTTCACCCGGACGACTGACATTATCAACCAGATGCGGTTGAATGGAGAAAATGTCCAGAGCCAGAGAATCGTGGAGAAGATTCTCAGAAGTCTGCCTGCGAAGTTCGACTCGGTTGTGATAGCAATCGAAGAGTCGAGGGATCTGACAACCCTCTCGACAGACGAACTCATGGGTTCATTGCAGACCCATGAACAGAGGCTGAGCCGTTCATCTCAGACCTCTCTGGAGCAAGCATTTCGGGCTCAAGCCTCAGTCCGAGACAGCGGCAGACAAGACTCCCACCACAGCGCTTCTAGTTCTCAAGGAGGGAGAGGCAGAAGTAGGCGTGGGAGAAGTAACAAGCAAGGAGGGAGATCAAACCCTCATGACGCTGAGCCAAGTTGCAACTTTCATCAGCAAGGAGGAAGAGGCACTGGCAGAAATCAGCAAGGAAGCTCTCAGCAGAAGAAGGACATGTCAAAGGTCCAATGCTACTACTGCAGCAAGTTCGGCCATTATGCCTCACAGTGCAAGAAGAAGATGGCGAACGAGAATCAGCAGCAAGCCCATTATACGGAGGAACCCGAAAATGCGGCAGGAGGAAATGTACTGCTGACTTGCAGTATTGAAGAGGAGAGCAAGAAAAACATCTGGTATCTTGACAGTGGTTGCAGCAACCACATGACTCGGGAACAGAGAGATGTTCTCACAACTGGATGAAACAGTCCGATCCGAAGTCAAGATGGGGAACAACAACAAAGTTCCCGTGATGGGGAAAGGAAAGATCCTCATCCGCACCCGACACGGTGAAAGAAAAACAATTCAAGATGTTTTTTATGTGCCTGGGTTGAAGCACAATCTGCTAAGTGTTGGACAACTTGTGCAAAAGGGGCACACTGTACTGTTCAAAGACGGTGTCTGTTCCATCAGAGACAAAGTCCATGGACAAATTGCAACTGTGTCCATGACGAAAAACAAAATGTTTCCACCTGCAGATTCGTAATGAATCATTGATGTCTCTCGAGTGCAGTTGAGAAAGATGCTACCCGGCCGTGGCATCTCGTATTCGGTCACCCGAGCTTCAGTGGCTCGAATCAACCGCACAAGATGCGAATGGTGAAGGGTCTACCCCCGATAGAGCAACCAAACCAAGTGTGTGAAGGTTGCCTAGTCGGCAAGCAAAGACAGGGATGCATTCCCCGTAGGACAGCCTTGGAGAGCATCACGGCCATTGGAGCCGGTGCACTCGTACATTTGTGGTTCGATGCAGACCAACACGTTTACCGGCAACAAATACTTCTTGACATTCATAGATGACTTCAGCCGAAGACTTGGATTTATGCCATCAAGTCGAAGTCAGAGGCATTTGCCAGATTCAAGGAGTTCAAGGCTCTAGTGGAGAAACAGAGCGGTTATTATGTGAAGACTCTCAGAACTGATGGAGGTGGAGAGTACATCTCCAACGAATTCCACAACTATTGCAAGCAGCACGGAATTCGAAGGCAGTTCACTGCCAGATACACGCCACAACAGAATGGCGTAGCTGAGAGGAAGAACCGAACCATCATGGAAATGGCAAGAAGCATGATGAAGGCGAAGGGATTATCGCATGAATTCTGGGCAGAGGCTGTAACATGTGCAGTCTACTTGCTGAAAAGATGTCCCACCAAAAGCGTGAAGGACAAAATCCCTCAGAGGCCCCGGAGCGGAGTGAAGCCAAGTGTGGCTCACTTGCGTGTGTTCGGGTGCATTGCATATGCACATGTTCCGTAAGAGAAGCGACGAAGTTGGATGATAGAGCAGAGAAATACATTTTCACAGGGTACAATGAACAGTGCGAAGGCATATAGGTCCGTACAACCCCGTGACGAAGAAGCTCATCATCACCGTGATGTGAAATTTCTTGAAGATCAATCCCGGAACGGGAAGTCCGAGATCGGCCGCTAAAGCCAGCAGAGTTCAGCTCGTTGACTTGGAAGAAGGAAGTGTGCAGCCACCTGCAACTTCCAGCATCAACAACGGTGCCAGCAGTAGCACAGCCACTCCATCCCGGTCACCTCCACTTGCAAGCAGAATCCAGAACCTGAGGACACCTGCGAAGACTCGGAGCTTGCAAGACATTTATGAGGCAACCCAAACCCACATAGATGAAGAGCACCCTGACTTTGCATTCTTTACTGAAGTTGATCCAAAGAGAGTTCGAAGATGCAAGTCGAATCGAAGTGGGTGCAGGCGATGGATGAAGAGATAGCAGCCATTGAAAAGAATGAAACATGGCAGCTGATAGATCTTCCAAAGAGGAAGAAGACCATTGGGGTCAAGTGGGTGTATAAGACAAAGTTCAATGCCCAAGGAGACATTGACAAGCACAAAGCCGATTGGTGGCGAAGGGTTACAAGCAGAAGTCGGGCATCGATTACCATGAGGTATATGCGCTCGTAGCCCGACTTGACACAATCAGATGATCCCGGCATTGGCAGCCCAACAAGGTTGGAAGATGTACCAGATGGATGTCAAGTCAGCCTTCCTCAACGGAGTGTTGGAGGAAGAGGTCTACATAGACCAGCCACCAGGTTACGAAATTGAAGGCCAGGAGGGCAAAGTCCCGAAGCTAAAGAAGGCCCTGTACGGTTTGAAGCAGGCGCCCGAGCTTGGTACAGCCGGATTGATAGCTATTTTCAGGAGAATGGGTTTTAGAAATGCCCATATGAGCACACCCTGTACATGAAGACAAATGAAGCAGGTGAGCTCATTATCGTCTGCTTGTATGTGGACGATCTGATTTATACTGGCAACAACAATGTCCTGTTCGACCAGTTCTGAACAGCCATGAAGAAGGAGTTCGAGATGACGGACTTAGGGCCGATGAAGTATTTTCTCGGCATTGAAGTTGACCAATCGGCAGATGGCATCTTCATTTCTCAGGGCAAGTATGCGAAGGATGTCCTGAAGCGCTTCAAGATGGAGGACAGTAAACTCGCCATCACACCTGCAGCCACAGGTTTGAAGCTGAGCAAGTTGGATACAGGGAGGAATGTCGACCCAACCCTGTTCAAGAGGCTAGTTGGCGTCCGATGTATTTGACCGCAACTCGGCCAGATCTGATGTTCGGAGTCGGTCTGATCAGCCGTTTCATGGAGACTCCGAAGGACACGCACTGGCAAGGAGGCAAGAGGATCTTGCGCTATGTCAACGGGACATGAAACCATGGCCTATTTTACGCCAGACAAGACCAGTTGGAGCTAGTGGGCTTCACAGACAAAGGACTGGGCTGGCAGTACCGACGATCGAAAGAGCACCTCCGGGTATGCTTTCCATCTCGGATCGTGGGAGATCATGGGCGTCCAAGAAACAACCCATCGTTGCGTTGTCCACGACCGAGCGTAATATGTCGCCGCCACGTCGCCCGCATGCCGTGCAGCTTGGTCGCGAAGAGTTCTCGAGTGAACTGAACTTTCCTCCGGATGGTGCGACAACAATTTTCTGTGATAACAATTCGGCCATTGCACTCTCAAAGGATCCTGTGTTCCATGGCCGGACGAAGCACATAGACATCCGGTATCATTTCATCAGAGAGCTGGTGAAATTTGGTGAAGTACAACTACAGTTTTGCAGGTCCAAGGAGCAGCTGGCTGACATCTTCACGAAGCCTTTGAAGGAGGAAGACTTCAACAGATTGCGAGAGCAGCTTGGAGTCAAAGCGCTCGTGAAATCAGGCTTAAAGGAGGGTGTTAGAAAAATTAACCCAGATTTCACGCATGTGCCCAACTGCGCTCCGAACCTTGGGCGAAACCGGATTGCGCTCCAGACATGGGCGAAGTCGGACTGCGCTGCCGCAGTCCGGGATCCCGGCAAAGGGCTGACATGACGCCGCACCTACCCTCTGACAGATGTGACGCTTGTGCGGCGATTGGTCAGAAACCCTAGTTGAGGGCCTGTCAGAACCTGTCAGAGGACAAACCCCAATCCTCCTCTTCCCGCGGCTATATAAGGCGTCTCGGGTATTTCAGAGTAGGAGAAGAAGAAGAAGGAGGAAGAGCAAGAAAGAGAGGAGGAGCAGAGGCAAAGAAAAGTATCTCAGCGAGCAGTTTGACTCAGCTGATTAATGTCTGAGCAGCCGACTCGACATTTTGTCTCGTTTAACTTATCTCGCAGTAGCACTTGCAGATGATTGTAATTTCCTCGATTGAGGAACTCTGTAACCCCCGTTTAATATAAATAAAGTTTGTTGTTTGTTTTCGGCATCTTTTAGGGTTTGCAGTTTGTTGCTCTCTGTTCCGGCGTCTCTCTCTTCTCATACAGGTGTTGCCAAGCCAGGCAAACCCAGCGGCAGCCGCGGAAGAAGAACAAGTCTAAAGCGGCTTTCCAAGTTTGCTTCCGAAGTTCGCGGCTAAGACTGGAGCAGCTCGAGTGCACGAGAAGTCCGAGTTGGCCTCAGTCCCCTCTTCACCCTGCACAGTTCGTTGGCTGCCCGAAGTTCGAACTTCGCCCAAATTTCGGGCGAAGTCCGTCGCAGCCGCGAAGTTCGAACTTCGCCCAAATTTCGGGCGAAGTCCGTCGCAGCCGCGAAGTGCGAACTTCGCCCAGTTTCGGGCGAAGTCCGGCTGCGGCCCCGAAGTGCGAACTTCGCCCAAGTTCGGGCGAAGTCCGTCGGCGTGGCCGACGTTCGCACTTCGCCCTAGTTTGGGCGAAGTCCGTCGGGCCCCCGACTTGCGCACTGCGCTGTCCGAACAGCGCCGTGCAGACTTCGGCAAAAATAAAAAAAAAAAATTTAATTCTTCAAGACCCGCCTGGAACCTTGTTGCAGACTGGGTATCATTATAGAATGGAAGACTTGGCATTATGGGCGAAGAGGAGGACGCACTTCCTTCGTACTCCATTATGGCAGTGGTTGTGGTGTTGTCGAATGGGACACCCTGCCCGCTTGCATATGCCCGAGCAGCGATGTAATATTTTCCTTCTGCCTGGTTGGCACTCACAAGCACATCCGTTGTCTGTCCGGGACCCAACAGTAGAAACTGAGTTTGATAAGGTTTGGTATACGAAGCATCCACACCCACAACGGTCATTGTGTGGTTTGCAATGGAGAAAAACAGATCGGTATTGAGTGCAGCGTTGATGATCCGGAAAAGATTAGTTTCCCCTTTCTTCACAGGTACGCGGATTGTGTCTGCATCAATATCAGATTCCAATGCCTCCATTACCACCGATATATTCCAGAACAGTGAAAAACTATGTGACAAAAACAGAATATTTATGGTAATGAATAATATTACAATACCTGAACTTGAGCATTGATACAGGTCTCCTGGTTGCCCGTTGATGGTAAAAGCGTCTGAGGTGTTAGGCGCAGCGCCTGTACGTGTTGCCTCGTTGACAACATCGATGGGATTTCTATTCCACCACTCTCCTGTTAAGATAAATTCAAATGTGAACGAATTTTAATCAAATCAGGGCTATGTGCCCAGATTTTAAAATAAGAAACACACAATGGAATTGTGCTACCAACCTAGAACGATGGGAGTCTCTGCAGCAGGCTTGGTAAAGGGATAAGCTGTTCCCTTCTTAGGATAAATAATTAGAGCACCGTAAACAGTAGCACGAAGCCATGAGCTGTGAGCATGCCACCACAGAGTTCCTTCTTGGCCAGAAACGGTGAATCTGTAGGTGTAACTTTCTCCTGGCCGAATGGGGCATTGTGTTATATACTCTGGTCCGTCAGCCCACCCTGTGCGAAATTGGCGCACTCCGTGCCTGTGAACACAACGAGGAATAAGTTACCATCCTATTGTCAGTGAAAGAAATTAATTGGAGCACCCATTGAAGGCTCTTTGAAATAAATCGATTACGAATGTACAAATTTCACTAGGCAATATGAACAAATGCTTCCGCACTCAAGCATATAAAATAAATCTAAGATTGTCAGGAATGGAAAAGATTGCACGCTGAAATTTGCACGTTAAAATTTCCAAAGAACCTCTTATATCTGTATTATTGACAATTATTTCCAGCACTAACATATTTCTAATCCAACTGACTGTAAATTAGATGAAATGTTATGTTGGAAGTTTCCATCTTATTTATTAATAGTAAATACATTCGAGTCTTCGACAACAAACATGGCCTGATCTCATTCTCGACTTCCAATTCTTCTATTAGTATACATGGTCATCAAAGAAAATACTTCATCTTTACAGTTTTGTGCTAATTCATATTACACTGTTTTCGCCAATCATTTAAATTCTAATTGGTGGAAACAAAAGAACAAAGAAAAGAAATGTCAGACATGTAGAATAACAAACTTACCAGTGGATTGTAGCATTATACTGCGCATTGTTTTGCACTTTGATTATGAGAGTGTCCCCATTAGTAACATAGAGTGTTGGACCTGGGAATTGGCCATTCACTGTGATAATATCGTGTGTCCCGCACAGCCGCGTCACCGTCTTGGATTGAAGCTGTACTCATTGGCCACAAGGCATCAGTTAGACCAGCGTGGACATAGCAACAATGCATAAATTTAACAAAATGTAGTTTACAAATGATGACGTGGCTAAGCAATCATAAATTATTGAATGTTAAAAATAGTTTCAGGATAAAGAAGACATACAACGAACGTATGAGTTTGCTCAATGGCAACGACCGTGGCAGCCAAAAACGTGAGGCAGACTAACGCCGGCAAAAGCCTTATCACCGCCATTGAAGACAGATTATGCAACCTACGAAATGCAACCTCGGAGCAAATATTAGCCTTCGTCGATGTTGGCCAAGAGCTATAAGATCACTAATCCCCTACACAGTTCTAACTGATCTTTTTGAAATACAATCAATCTAGATAAGTAAGAGAGGACAGAGTTGCAGAAATCGAATGTCGCATGGATCTATTTATAAGTGTAGATTGCTATTTTCCAACAGAGAATTGGTCCACGATGAAGTGGTTGGGTAAAGTTGAAGATGGGGTTTATAATATAATCAACGACGAAGATTCCATGCGCGTCCTCGTCCTATTAACGCGCTGAGATAAGTGACAGTGAACAGTTCAACGAAACGTTATTAGCGTAAACGATTACACGTCCTTTACCATAGACACGCTTTTGACGTCCTTTACCATTTCAATTGCTAGCTTGTTTCAATTTGCCATCTAATATTAAATCTTTATGTTGCATTTAAATAAAAATGTTCATAGATTCTTTAATAATTCCTGTCGAAGTCCACACCTCAATGACATACATAGTAACTAAATTCTAAACGACTTTAATTTGCTATTATTTGATGTTTGGTACAACAACCACGCCGTAATAAAGAAATAATTTATCAAGGAGTAAGCGACTGGTAATAAAGAAATAAATTTTATCATGTGCAACCTTGAAGAGAATGCATTCTCAGTTAAAATTTTTAGGGATAAATCCCATGCCCCAACTTACTACTGAGGAAGACGGTGTGGAAATGTAAATTTTGTTAGGTTAAAATCATAATAATTCGCTTTGCAGTTCAGCAGTCGTGTACACGGAATCTTCTATCTGGTCAATATTCGCAAGTCGGAGAATTAAAATATCAAACACCAAAATCCAAAGTCAAACAATATAACAGAGTCCAGAGATGCAACAAGTGGAAAAATAAAGTGCCTTGCTTGTCCTTTGAAAACTTCTTCCAAATATTTATTTAAATTCGGCCGACCAGGGACGATTTGACAAAAAAAATCGTGTTCATTAGCATAATTTTGGACTTTATACTCTCCCCGTATCCATGTTTCCCCACGTCAACGCTAACTGCAACGACTCCGCATCTGAGATGATTTAATTAGTCCTAGAATGTGTCACGCCGCCAGCCCTTAGGGTCCCAATGAGGTCAGCCGACCAACGTCGTGTGCCACCGTCCATATCCTTTCAGACGAGGATTACGCTTTCCAGTGTTTTAGTCAGCTTGCACAAAACAAACAATAACAACTCACATAACAATATACTTAAATCATGGGGTTAGGAGAAGCATGGCATGCACTTGTAACAATGAGTGTTCACCACAAGTACACACAAAGTCTGAGGAATCAAGAGTAACTTTATTTATCAATAATGGATAAATGGTTTGATATTACAATACTAGATCCGAAGACTCACAAGTACCTTTATAATAGACTATGGCTCCCTCACGGAATGGCTCATGTCTTTAGGAGGCCTCCATGGTCGATAAAAACAAGCCCTCACAAGACAAGACTCAATTGTGCTTCCTAACCATCTAGGGTCCAAGTCTTTCAGATACAGATTGATCTTTCGCCTCACTTAGACTATGTTTGTAGGTAGGTCGCTAGTCCCAACTCCTTCTTGCTTGTCTTAGTTCATTGCCTTGCTTATCTAGCCAAGCTCTTACTCCTATCATGGGAAAACGCAAGGTACGATTTTTTAGCTTACTTTGGCTTGATCGCAAGGAAACTTTGAGAGTTGGTGCAGGATGGTTGAAACAATCCACCTCACCATAATCCTCCCCCACTTAAAATCTATGATACTCTCAATGATAGTACACTTGTGGCATACACCATCAAGAGGTTATCATCTTGAAGGCTCTTTGTATTGTTTTCATGCTCACAAACCAAGGACCACTTCACTTCATCTATCTACACCACACCAACACCCACTTCTCTCATTCTACCTAGCTCCTAGCTCATTCTTGTTAGGTACCTTTTAGTTGGCTAACAAAGCAACTACTTGCCCCTTCATGTTGTTTATACCCTAGGGCTCACGACCATCATCGCCTTCCTATGTCTTACCATCTACACCTACCCTTGATGTTGAACTCTCTAGTGAGGCGAAACACAGACCTTGTCGCACATCCTTCACACTTTTGCTCTTCTTGGCATCCAAGGTTGAACATGTCATCCTTACCTGATTCTTGAGGTTGTTCCCTTTTATACTTTGCAATCAATTAACCATTCCTATCTTGGTAGATTCTTTGAGTCATTCTTCATTACAACTTGATAAATATCCATCCCGCTATCCTCCTATTTGAAAAGACTTATGTAGTGATCAATGCTTCACATGACTGATAAATAAACCGATGATAGCAATGTAATTTAGTGTGCTCAAATCGTTCATCACATGATCCCAATAAGTATTGTGCTTTGTTCTCCCTCTTTATCTGCTAGCTTTATTATCAATTCTTATAATGTCTTTCAATTCCATGGGGACGTATAACTAGACCTTGAAATTCTCAAATATAACCGCCATATTCGCTAATTATTAATAGCTTCGTTTCCATATCTATAAATATGTTTGTCTCGACTTTCTTCTAGGTTTCCCAAAATAGTCCTTGCATCTGTAATTATTTATAAAATACTAGAATAATTTAGCTCCCACTTTTGTAGGGAAGTTATAATATTAGTGGAATCCTCCTCAAGAACAATTCTATTGAAACCTAGATTCACCATAATTCAGAGGCTCATAAGCATCGCCCTTACTTCAACTTGGTGATTTGTGGTAATTCCTAGATCCTCAACATATGTAGCCACTAGTCGACCTCTGTTATTCTTGATGAGGCCCCCACCACTAGCATGACCTGGGTTGCCTTTCGCAACACCAACAAAGTTAAATTTTTACCCAATCTTTGTGAGGACATTCTCATCTAGTATCTAGTCTCACCTTATTGATGTTTTCCATATTTAACATATATTTTTCTCTAGAGAGGATCATTGTAAGATTTTCTCGGTACACAATATTTTCAATACAATCCTCCAAGAGGACTTTTTCAACTTGGCATAAACCCCAATTATTCCTTTGGTTTTATTTTTGAACACTCGTCTATTTCTTTCCAACCAAATCCTTCAACAAATATGTGGAATACATTTTTGCCAAAAAAATACTGCTTCCTAAGTGCCACTATTTCCAAATCCTTATTAGAGAATATGGAATGACCCAAGCAACATTAATTTCTCTCAATGAGGTGGAATAGTGGGAGGAGAGCGATGGACGAGCAGAAGGAAGGCGATGGACGAGCAGAAGGAGGAGCAATGGCAGTTTTTGGGAACCTCGAACTGGCGGATGGCGAGGATCTAGAGGTAGGATCTTCTATAGCAGGAAGGAGACAAAGGGGTCATGATCCCCTATCCGCATAGTTCAAAAAAGCAAGAGGGACCGACCCTCTTGACAAGTTCCTAGAAAAAGGGCCCCAACAGGGGACGGGGGACCCTAGGAAGGGCTTGTCCTTCTTGGAAATGCTAAGAGGCAAAAGGAAGGAGGGGACTGGCGACTTACCTCCTCTAATACCAAACAACAACAGGATAAAGGCCTCGACTGAAACCATGGAAAGATTTCTGGCTATGGAATCATTCTCCTTAGTTGGCAAGTTCCTGGGTGGGAGACAAGATATTGAAACCATACGTTCCTGGGCTTTGACCAAATGGAAAACTATAGGAAATCTAGATATTGTGGCTTTATCGAGGGGATTTTTCATGTTAATATTCAATAACAAAGCCGATGTAGATTGAATACTAACGGGAGGACCTTGGCTTTTAGGAAAGCGTAGCCTATTCCTCAGACAATGGGGAGAAGACTTTGATCCTGACAAGCAAAACATCAATATAGCACCTATTTGGGTCCGTCTACCAAAGCTACCAACATAGTTCTTCAACGAGTACTGGCTTAATGGCATAGCCAAAACCATAGGAGAGTTGGTGGCCATAGATCACCCGACTAGGGCAAGGACAAGAATGACGTATGTCAGGATCTACGTGAATTCCAGCCTAGACTTTGAACTTTTGACCCAGGTGGAGCTAGAATATGGAGACTATCTAAGGGTGCAACCGGTGGAGTACGAGAACAAGTTGGCTTTTTGCAACGAATGTAAAACTCAGGGTCATATCAGGAACCAATGCTCGATTTCATCAACCAAAAAGGAAGCCACAAACAAATCCCAATATAGCAAGACAAATGAGAGAGGATTCTCTACAAACCAAGGATCTCGACAAACCTTTTCAGGATATAGGCCAATCAGGCCCAACCAAGACAATCAGGGCAATGTAGGCCAACTCCATTTTTAGGAGAAAGGAAAACAATGGTGCAAGGAGGTCAAGGACCTTCAGGTATGTAACAAGGATCCTACATTTAATAAATTTGAAGTCTTAGCCAACATTGATGCTGAAAAAGAAATGGGTGAGAAGGAAAATATCCAAATAGAGTTTCCTGAAACTCTAGAATCCCCTGCCAAATATGGCCCATCAATGATTGCTCTAAAAACTCCCAAAACATCCTCTCACGGGATGAAATAGGACCCGGGGTACTTCAGCCAAAATATAGAAGGAATGGAGTCAATATTTGAGGTTGTTGAATCAGTGGGTATCAAAAGAGCTTCCAGTCCAGTTCTGCAATAACTTTTCCCCTATCAAGGGAGCCCCAACCTTACAAAATCCTCAATGAGAAATCCTTAGACCAAGGATCTTAAATTTTAGGAGCTCAGACAAAGTGAAGAGGATATTGAAAATGGTGATGACACCTTTCAGAACGAGGAGAGGGAACCCATGCCTCCTCACTTTAGTCCAAACAAAACCAGAAGTACAACCAAGTCTCCTATCGATTATGGAAGCAAAAAAAAAGAGGGCAAATGACCACTACAAAACATTATAGACTCAGGATCAATAATGAAATTGCTAATGGCAAACAAAAAACACTTCTACAACAAGCTATTCCAAGTCAGGACGATAGCAATACAAACAAACCCCTTTTGGTCTAAGGAAATGGGAGAGGAAAAATAACAAACTGTCTAAATGAAGGTTCTCTCATGGACTGTGAGAGGCCTAAATGGCCTACCGAAGCAAAGGGTAGTGAAATAAATAAGGAAAGAATTCAGTCCTACAATAATTTTTCTTCAAGAAACAAAAATAGACAAAATACAATCAGCATCCATAGCTAAAAATATTTGGAAACAAGGGGAATTTTCTTTTCAACAAGAAATGGGAGTGTCTAGAGGAATCATGATATTATGGGATCCAAACAAATTAGAAGGTATTGTTCTACAGGCATATGATAGAGTGCTTAGTGTCCTATTCGATGAAACTGATCAAAACAAATCTTGGATTATGCCAAATGTGTATGCCCCAACTTCTATCCAGGGACAATCAGAGTTATGGGAACATCTAGGCCACTTAAATCAAGCCTTCAACAACATTCCTTGGGTGATTGTTGGTGACTTTAACACCCCCTTATACCCGTATTACAAAAAAGGAGGATCTGGACTTCCATCAAAAAGCATGGAAGACTTTAATAACTTCATAAACATAAATGAATTGATGGATGTCAAACTAAAAGGAACCAAATTTACTTGTACCAACCGAAGACTAGGGAGCCAGCTGATTCAGGAAAGATTGGACAAATTTTTTCTATCTAAGGAAGCCATCACAATGTTTGGTGATTCTATACTTCAGGCTCTTCCCAAAAGTTCTTTAGATCATAGCCCTCTTTTTTTTGAGGTCATTCAAGCCAATCCTTTCAAAAAACCATTTCGGTTCCAATCAATGTGGGTTAAACATGATGACCTGAGGGAACAAATCAAAGAATGGTGGCTGCAACCTTGTCAGGGAAGTTCCTCATTAAAATTAGCTCAAAAGCTAAGGATGGTTAAAGATAAACTCATAATCTGTAATAGAGAAGTATTTGGCAATATTTTTGAAAATAAGAAAGCAGTTGGAGAGAAACTACAAATGATTGAAAGAAAAATCCAGAATGGCAACTATGATGAGGCAACAATATTAGAAGAGAGGGACACCCTCAGTGAGTTTCACAATATCCTTGCTTGTGAGGAAATCTATTGGAGACAAAAATCTAGAGCTCTGTGGTTAAAGGAGGGAGACTCAAACTCAATTATTTTTTATATTTCCACCCTAAGAAACAGGAGCAATAACAAAATCAACAATCTTATTAAGGTGGATGGATCCTCAACTCAGAACATCCAGGAAATCTGAGAAGAGGTAGTTGCTTACTTCAACACCCTGTTGGGTGAAGAAATTATCTGTTAGGTTGAGGTAAAATATTCTCTTCTCTAGTTCATACCTCAACTCATTGATGAGTCCACAAATGATTCTCTCATAGCGGCTTTCACTGATGAGGAAGTCAAAGAAGCCCTATTCAGTATGGAACCGGATAAGGCACCTGGACTGGATGGGTTTCCACCCCTCTTATTTCAAGCTTACTGGGACATTGTGGGTGCAGATGTCGTGGCTGCCATTAGAGAATTTAAAACCTCAACACATATTCCTAGCGGATTCAATTCTGTATTTATAGTGTTGATTCTGAAAGTCCCAAACCCAAGGACAATGGCTGATTTCAGGCCGGTCAGTTTGTGTAACGTATCCTACAAAATCCTCACCAAGGTGTTAGCAAACAAGTTAAAAGTAATTTTATCAGGTATTATTGACCAGAGTCAAGGGAGCTCGGTTCAAGGAAGATCAATTTTAGATGGTGTTATTATGGTCCATGAGGCCCTCCATATTGTAGCTCAGAAAAAGAAAGCAACCATGGCTCTAAAATTAGACATGAACAAAGCCTTCGATAGGATTAATTGGGAGTTCCTAGATGCAATATTACTAAAATTTGGATTTCATCCTCAATGGATTAGACTAATCAAAGGATGCATTACGAAGCCTTGGTTCTCGGTCTTGGTGAATGGGTCAACGGTAGGATACTTTCAAAGCAAAAGAGGATTAAGGCAAGGAGACCCTATTAGCCCTATGCTTTTCATCATTGTGGTAGAAGCTTTAGGTAGGACAATCAGAGACGCCTCTACTACAGGACTCATTTTAGGCATTTAGGCGACATCCTCTACCAATCCTGTAACTCACCAGCAATTTATGGATGACACATTGTTGCTAACCCAGGTTTCAGTGGTGGAGGTTAAAAGGATCAAACACATTCTTAAGATGTATGAAGAAGCTGCTGGCCAGAAGGTGAATTTCAACAAAAGCAAGCTCTATTTCCTCAATACCCTTGTTCCCATACAAACCAGCATTGCTAGGATCTTGGAATGTCACACTGCATCCCTCCCAACCTTCTATCTAGGCATGCCCTTATTCTCAAGAACCCCAGAAGGAGCAATGTGGAATAACGTTTTGGAGAGGATCCAAAAAAAGTTGGCAGGATGGAAAGGCCATGTCCTATCCCAGGCAGGGAAAGAGACGCTAACCATGGCTTCCATGTAGAGCATTCCTATTTACTTTTTATCCATGTTCAAAGCCCCAAGCAAAGTGTATCAAAAAATCAAACAATTCCAAAAAATTTCCTTTGGTCTGGGATGGAAGAGAAAAAAAGGATCCACTTGGTTGGGTGGAACAAATTTTGCAAACCTAGAACTAATAGAGGATTAAATTTAAGGAAAGTCTCTCTCCTAAATACAACGTTTCTAGCTAAAAAGCTTGGCAACTGCTATCTAATGTTGAAAATGAGTGGACAACCATAGTCAAGAGTAAATACCTCCAGGAAGCAGACTTCCTTAATGAAAATTTGGTAAGCAAGGGATCCGTCGTCTGGAAAGCAATCCTCACTAGTAGAGAGTTGGCCAAGAATAGGATCAAATGGATATTAGGTAATGGCTAAAAAATAAAATTTTGGGAAGATAGGTGGACCAGATATAGGGCTCTGTCAAGCAACCCTCACTTGGATAGGCTCAAATATCACATGGAACGATCCATAGGGCATCAGGTGGTAGATTACATAAGGCAGGACAAGAACTTCCCAAAATGGTAGACTATCAGGGTCTAGGGTTTTTTAGTCGAGTGCGTAGAGCTTCAAAATATTCTATATCAGTAGCTCATACCCACAGGGAATACTAAAGACCATATAGTTTGGGTAAAAACAAAAAGTGGAGAATTTTCAATCAAAATCGCCTACAACTTACGTCTCAATCACGAAGACAACTAGTTTCAACCTCAACTAGTCTGGATAAAGGCCTCATCCCCAAAATATATTTCTTCTCATGGCTGGTTATTCAAGAAAAGATCCTTACCATTGACCAAATGCTAACTAAAGGAATGATTATTGGTAACCACTACTTCATGTGTAGCACAGGATGGGAATTAGTTCAACACATTTTTTTAGAATGCTCGGTGACCACCTCGATTCTAGATGGGATTTTCCAAGCATTTAGAATATCTTGGGCTAAACTAGCCTCAATCCCTGAAGTTTTCCAACAATGGCCCTTCCCCTTTGTTAATACAAACTTGAGGTTCCTTTGGAGGATAAGTTGGCACCACTTCCTTTGGCAAATTTGGTTAGAAAGGAACCATAGAGCCTTTAATGAGTCCAAGCATAATTTTCAAACCATCCTCAACCGAATCCTCACCTTTGCAAAGAAAATACCAACATCTTTCCTTCAGATGATAGAGGAACCCTTACTTCAAAAAAATAATTAGCCCTGTCCCTAGGCATCCCATTGGAGGATAATTCCTTGGTACTAAAAACTAACCCTAGATCTGGAATCATTTGGGAGCCTCCCCCTACAAGCTGGTCCAAGCTCAATTTTTATGGCACGACGAAGGATAACCTGGGGTGGGCGGGTGCTAGAGGAGTAATCAAAGATCATCAAGGAAACATGATTTTGGCCTTTGTTGAACCATTAGGATCTAGAACTAACAACGAGGCTGAGGCTAAGCGCTGTAGAGGGGCCTAATGCTAGCTTGAGATATCCAAGGCAACCTTATGGTGGAAGGAGACTCAAAAATAATTATCAACCTTTTAACTAATGGTAAAAAACCACCCTAGAGGATTGAAGCCATCATCCATGAGGCAAGGACTCTTTTCGAGGCTAGATAAGGAAAGAGGGCTCACCACGTCTTTTGTGAGGCCAACAGATCAGAGGATAAATTGGTAAATGTAGGGGTTGAGGCCAACATATTGACTATGTGGACACGTTATGTGCCTCGTGAAATTGATCTCACCCTTCACAATGATAGACAACCTATGCTCTAAGGGCGATGGTAGAAAATTTGCCAATATCCACGTAGCCCATGTGCATCATGAGGCCATGTTACAAAAACATCCTAATCATATGGAGTTGATTTCTAGGTCAATGTTCTCAAATGCCTCGAAAAGGATTTATGGGAGAATCCGCAAGGGTAGGATTTCAAGGTATGGAAATGCAAACATCCCAACCCACACCACCAACCTCCTCTAGGGACTCAGCGTAAAAATATTCAACATTATTGGCTACATCTATGGCGAAAAGGCGGGGGTCAATTATGTGCAGAATCCAATGGCGACAATTCCAAATTTTAGCAAGCATCTCAAGAAGACAAAGACTCATTGCAATGAGAGGCGGACTACGAGGAAACAAATGATGTTGACTGATAGGGCCACCTGGTGTGAAGCCCAAATGGAGGATGTTGATTGGACTAGGTCCATGCAAAGTACAAAGGTTGATGAAGGCACAATAAAAATGGTGATAATGGTAATTAGTGAGGATCAAAATCATAATGACACGAAGGTAGTTGGGAGGCAGATAAGGCTGACAGATCATGAGTGGAAGCAGAAGACATAGGTGGAGGATTACGACCGGTCCTTTCCAATGCATGGTAATCTCCCTAAGGACAGTGTTGATCTACGAATAATCAAAGGCAACCAGAATCACACACTGGAATCCAAGGACAACTGGCACAAATCCAAGGTGGCAAAGGGGGGATGGATCTTCGAAGATGGCACACCAATTAAGGAAAACCCCATAACTTACCACCATGGCTTTAAACCCTTTTCCTTCCCCAACAGTAGCAAAAGAGGAAATCGATAGTGTGTTAACTTGATAAAGTATGACCGAATTGTAAGAATACTGCAAGAGGAAAGATGACTTACGTTGAGCTGAGAATGGCCATCATGGAACCCATGGCTCAGGCCATCCTCACTGAACGGTGTTTTAGCCATTTTTTTGACCTGTTCTCGAGGGTGGAGGAAGATATCACCCAGGCGGTGATGGACACTTGGGAGGATGACAAAGTGGAGATACGAGGAAGAGAGTTCATCATTGATGTGAACATGCTAGCTGTGGTAACTGGTCAGATGGTGAAATTTTGCTTCCTCCACTGCCAAAAACATCACTGGGAGGTGGAATTAAAGAAATTTCATGACAACTCAAAAATTTTCAAGGAAGCCAAGAATGGGCTCACCAGAATGGATTTGCCCACCTCATGGAATGGGGTCATGAAAAACATGATGGAGTTTATCATAGCTGAGGATCCCAATAAGACCTTGCTAAGATTTCACTATGCATTCATAAACTTCTTTCGGGATATCAACCCGATAAGTATTCCTCAGTTTCTAATGAACTCAATGAACTACACCATCAATGCCTATCATAGCAAGAGAGGGTCTACCATGCCGATGCACCAAGGATTGTTCAAATTAATAGATAAGTGGATGTTGGCCATGACACCTAATCCTAAACCTCAACTCATCGAGGAGATATCACCCGATCATCAGGCAGAAAGCTCGAGGGCAAGAGCAAGCCCAAGCACCAGCAAACCTTCATCTGTATCTCTGACGAAGAAGAGAGTAGGGGAGCCCATAACAAGAGGGGGCAGAGCCAAGAAAAAACTAAGGATTGACGAACCCCCAATGAGATCCTCATTGAGACTCAAGAACAAACAAATCCAAGGTAGTTCTAAAACCAATGCTAGCGACCTAGACGATGAGGGACCTACAATCATGGTTCTCAAATGGTTCATTCTGAAATCTTACGCTATCATAATCCACAAAATGCAGGAGCACTATGACAGTATGACTCAGGTGATCTTCAATGAAAGATACATGCTGAAATTTGAGGCCAAGGACGATGATGAGGAAGAAGAGGATGAAAAGGAAGAGGAGCTCGAGGAAGATATCAAAGATGAGGCATGAGGATCCTCGAGTCCTAGGGGGTATCATTTTTGGTTGTTGTTTGTTTAGAGGAAGTAATACTCTTAGAGCTGAGGTCCCCTTTTCCTTTTGTAATGTTGGTAGTGTGGGTTGCCCATCTTGGTTGGTCATGTATTGTTTTTTGTCTATATTTACGTCGCCTACCTAGCTAGGATTGCTAGGAAGATTAGTAGTTTTAGAGGATAGAAGATTCTTAGGATAACTAGGATCCGTAGCTTCAGCTGAAGGCTGACTTTTTTAGAAGGTTTTGGGTCAACCTGTAAAACCCGGTAATTAATGAAGAAATTTGCTTACAAAAAAAAAAATTCTCTCAATGACATATTTGTATAAGTTGATCAATTTTTTTTAATTTTTATCTTTTACTCAAAAAAAATCTCTCAATGACATATTTAGGATATCTCAAAAAAATTACAAGTTCCAAAAATGTGATCCACACACTCATCCTCTTTGCTACACAAGATACAAACAAATGGAACCACAATCCCTCTTTTGAACATATTGTCTTTTATGAGGATCTTATTGAGAATGGCAATCCAAAAAAACATAGAAACCTTAGGGATGATGTTTAGCTTCCAAATTATTTTAATATTGATTTTCTGTGAGGTTACTTTGTCCAAGACACTATACCCATTCTTCACTAAGTATTGGCATTGCTGGTTTCTTCCCCAAATTATTTGATCCTCCTTTGAGCTTCTACCTAAATAATATCTCCTTAAAATTTTCTATATATCTTTACCCCCTAGGCCTTGCATATCCTCTTGCAAGATTTTCCACTCCTAAAAATCACCCACCCTATGAATGTAACTAGTATTTTTCTTACCATAGGTTCTAGTTAAATATTCTTCGATGTATTTGAACTTTCTATAGTTTGCTAAAGGTTCCTCTTAAATCCAAGTGTTTTTCCAAATGTTTATTTTGTCCCCTTTACCTACTTTCCATTTTAGCCCTTGCCATGGAACTTTCCTATAGTTGATAATATTTTACCAAAAAATAGACCCACGTGGAGGATTAGAACAACTAGTAAAGTGGTTTCTGCCCTATAAGTATTTATTTTGGATAATGCTATCCCATTTCCATGATGTTGTAGCACAAAGCCTCGAACCATGTTTAGCTAGAAAGGCTCTATTTATATCTCTTAACTTCCTCAATACAAGACCCTTATTCTATAAATACTGGCAATAGGTATCCCAAGCTACCATATGTATACGTTTTTTTGCATTTAGTGCCATCCCATAAGATTTTTTTTGTAATTTTTTTAAGTCTCTTCCACTTTCCTTAACATCCTTAGGAAAGAAATGAAGTAAATAGGGAGGCTTTGAAGCGTGTGTATAATAAGTTGTACTTTCTCCATAGAGGATAACAAAGATCCCTTCCAACCTTGAAGTTTACTATTAAATTTATCAATAATCGGATTCCAAAGTTCATATTTCATTTTACTTATAAACAAATGCAAACCAAGATAGGTGATAGGGAACTTTTCCTCCTTACAACTCAACACTTTAATTATGTGATTTCTTTTACTTTCCTTTGTGTTTAAAAGATAATCCTTTTTTTTTATAATTTGTTTTTTGGCCTATAGCTTTTTCATAAGAATCATGGACTTTTTAAAACTCCAAAGCTTCTTCCACTATAGCTTCTCCAAGTAAGAAAGTATCATCCACAAATTTTTGATGGGATAAATATTCATCAATGGATGAATGTTTCAAACCTTTGATATTACCATCCTTTTGCTTTATTTCTAAAGTTCTTCCTAAGGCATCAACCATAATGATAAAGATATATGGAGACAATGGATCTCCCTGCTTGATTCCTCTGGTAGAAGGAAAGAACCCAACTTATTTTCCATTAATTAGAATTTAAAATTGGAGCTTAGAAATACATATACCAACCCATGCCCTCCATTTTTTATTAAAACCCATTCGCTCCATGAATTTATCTAAGAAAGACTAGGAAACCCTATAATAGGTTTGTTCATGTCCAACTTAAGGAACATGCCTAATCCTTTCCTCCTTTGAAGAGAATGTATTGTTTCATAAATGGAAATGATGCTTTCAATAATATGCCTGCCAAACATACAACCTCCTTATTCTTCATTAATAATTGAGGGGGTGATTTTTTTAATCGATTGATCAACACTTTAGTAAAAATTTTGTAAATTGTATTACATAGGTTACAATTTTTCTGCTCCATATTTCTTGGGAATTAGAGCAAAGAATAAATTATTCTATTCTTTCAACAACTTACTAGATTCGTAGGCTTCTTGGATTGTAGTGACTACATCTTCTCCAACTATATCCCAATGATGTTAAAAAAAAATTGATGGGAAACCATATAGCTCCGGAGCCTTGGATGCTCCCATAGATAACATAGCTCTTTTAATTTCCTCATTATATATTACCTTGCATAGATGTTCATTCATGCTATCATTAACTCCTTTGGGAACATTGTTGATGATGCTTTCTATTTCCATGTTGTCCTCTGTTTTTTCTTTCCTAAGAAGGTTCTAAAAGAAAGTAATGGCCAAATTTTTAATATCGTTTAAATACTCATACTTTATTCCATATTCCCCCATAAGGTAGAGGATTTTATTGTTGTTCATATGTTTCATATATTAAACATGGAAGACTTTAGTGTTTATATCTTCTTCCTTGAGCCACAATATTCTGGAATTCCTGTTTCCAATGAATTTCCTCTTGGGCTATGGTATTATGATATTTCATGAGGAGTTGTTTTTCCTTTCCGTGCCACTCTGGTTTTCTACCTTCCCTTTATATTTTTTTCTCTGTACATAGTTTATCCTTGAACTTCCTCCTGCCACCAAGATTTTATTTTATTTGTAATTTATAGGTGCATATTCCACATGAGCTCATACCTAAAGGGTGGTCCTCCCTGCTTCTCCTCATTTTCCATATCTAACAAAATGGAATTGTGATTTGATCCTATTTTGGGCATACACATAAGTCTATGAATATTGATTATACTTAGCCAACTATCAAAAATTATAACTTTGTCTAGGCATATTTCAATGTGATTATCTCCCATACTTATGTTTATCCATGTAAACTTACCTTTACACATATCTAGGTCAATCAACTTATTATTTTGAACAAAATTATTGAAATCTTACATACCTTGAGTAATGTTAATCCTTCCTTCACTTTTGTCCTCTATTATTAAGACTGTATTGAAGTCACCCAATACCATCCAATGCAAATTAATGAAAAAAGTCCTCTAAAAGTTATCTTATTCCATAGTTGGAATCTCTACAATCATCATTTTGACCATAAACCCCTATCATTATCCAACAAAAGTTAGTTTTTTATTATTCAATTTGACTGTATAGAATCTCTCTTCTTGATCAATTAAAGTACCTTCAAAATTTATTATACCTCCAGAGGTACCTTATGCTTGACTTATGATCCATTCAGCATTTGGCCATACCCCTTTTTGAATAATTTCAAATATTTTGGTATCAATTTTATAAACAATATTAGGTTTTACTTCCATGAGTAGATTTTTAACAATCCTTCTTTTCCTAGGGGAATTTAGCCCCTACACATTCCAAGAAAGGATTTTCATTTTTTGGTTTTGTTTGATGAGCTTTTACCCTTAACTATCCATTCTTTATTTGGATCCTATTCTTGTCCCTTGTTCTTTGGTACTTTTTTTGTTATTTTTTTTGGAGGTATTCCTTGTTTTCTTTTCCCATAATTGTTTGCATTGTTTGTATTTTTTGTATGTATTCCAAGAGGATAATTCTCTCCCATTTTGTTATATGGGATATTCTTTTGCTGTTGATTGAGCTATTTTATCCAACTCTAGTATTTTGTTGAATCTTGTTTCCATACCTTCCTTAACCTGATTTGAATGTTCTATTATACTTGGATCCTTATGTTCCTCAGATTATTTATTTTCGTTCTGTGAATTTAAAACTTGATCTAATTGCTACCTTCTTTGACTTTAAACCCCTAAATTTCTTCAATATAATTCTTTTGTTCTAAGTCCATTTGAATGGATGGGTATACTCTACCATTTTAGCATCATCTACTAATATTTCTTCTTCGACTTTGAAATTTTTATTTACATTCTCTATGTTAATTGCAATCACATTCTATTGTTATGTATTTGTATCTAGATTTATATGATTTTCAATCATATTTTTTTCTTCTTATGGTTACCTTCTTCATAATCATTTTATTTTCCCTAATTGAGACTATCCTCTTATTGATTAATGTTATTTCCAAAGCCACTCAAGTTTTAATTCTCATTATGTTCTTCATTTGCTTGTTGGTTTAGATCTTCACATTTTCTGCATACTCCATTGTCTTATTAGAATTTTTTTGTTCTTCCTTGTGTTGTATAAAACATCCATTGCTAAATTCACTTTTTGCCTCTTCATTTACCTCTTGATAATGTTTTTGGTATTGTTCATTTTCTTGTATCCTTTCTTGTGGACTAGAAGTTTCCTTTTTCATGTTTACAATCCTTTGGTTTATTTTATTCTCCTTTTGTAGTCACTTATTAGTAAATTTGGGTCGTCTTTGTGTATGACATTTCCCCTCCACATGTCCAAACACTTTGCATTGCTTATAGTATACCAAAAAAATTTCATATTCAACATTTTGTTCCCATTCCCCAATCATTGATTTGATACCCACTTTTTCCACTTTGTCTTGTTCTAGGTCCACGTTAAAATAGAATCTTGCACACATCATTCTTATTTTGTTGTGGGTGGGTGGATCCATGGTTATAAACTATAAAAATTGTGTTTCCAGGCCCTTAATAATTTGATCATCCTAATATTCTGCACATAGGTCTGAGAACCTAATCCATATGGGAATTAAAAAAATTCTTCCGTTTGAGGATTGAAGTCCTGATGCCAACATTTTAGGAAACTGGTCTTTTCCCAAATAAAAATGGACCTTGTGATAAGGTTGCTAAAAGATCCTTCAAGTATAGCATGTTCAACAATCTATTTACAATAGGAACAAAACATGTTCAAGTATAGCATGGTAACTATCTAAAAGAGATTTCATTGAATTTATATTCAAATAATAATATAATTCATCTATTGCTAACAATAATACCATGATAATAGATTATTTGCAACCCCTTAGTCTATCATTAAAAGGAGAATATCATTACAATTCTAAACTTGCAAAGACTATATAAATAATGTCAATCCTTCTATTCCAATATTCCTCTTTTTCCAAGAGGGATTAAAACTCAATCCTTTCACAAAATTTTAGAAAAGAATCAACTGACAAATCTAAGAGATTTATGTTTTCCCCTAGCTCATAAGTAATTCCTTCACTCTCCATGACGATCAAATGATAAGGAGGGATCAAAACAACTCTTAAGATGAGAGGAATGAATTTCTACATGATCCATAGAAATGATCCAAAGTGCATATCAACAAAATCACATAAAGAAGCCCATACTTCTTTTATATATGTCCACAAATGTAAAACCTAGTTCTTTATAAAATAGAACCAAAAGGAGTGTTACATAGAACCCTCCAAGAATCCCTCCATAAAATTATTCACAAAGTAATCCCATAATTCCTTCCAGAATAAAATTACAAAGGAATCCCATAATTCCTTAAAACATAAAGCATCTCAAGAATCATTTACAACTAATTCAAACATCAGTCTACCTTCAATAGATTAATAAGCAATCTGATGATCAATAACATTAGATTGTAAACCAAATATTATCTTTTTTAAAACAAACACTAGACTAAAATATAATCTAATGATCCCATTCAAAATAATGTAAACATTAGATCATCCATTAATTTTAAGCAAAACAACAAATCAAAAATATTCTAAAGATTGTTCTAGTATAACCTTAATGTATAAATCTATGCATTAATCCATATATTAATTTCTAAAAGATAAAGCAACAAATTTATAAGATAATAAATTTATCACTTTAATCTAACAATAGAAATTGAAGCTGATCCATAATTTTTTTTTATATTATGGAACTATAGATTATAAAATAACCTAATAATCATTACCAACATAATCCAAGGTCTCTATTATTATTAACATCAAAGGAAAACAAACCCCTAAACATAGACCCAGATCAAATATCAAACCAAGCTAACCTTGAACAACATAAAACAAGGAGTGCAAACCTATGTAGATGCATAGGAGAACAAAAGCATGAGACAAGGTTTGAATATTTGAGATCTCAAGCATGGAGATAGCAGTGCAAGAACAAAAACCTCCCTCAACTCACGCAAACACAACTCAAACAAAGATTGAATGCTATGAAAAATCAAGCAACACCAAACCTCACTTATTCCTACCAACAAAGGAAAATAATCCACAAGCTTAGGCACAAAAACTAGATGTACACTAATCAACAAGAAGAGTGGGTACTCAAAAATAATGCACAATAATCGAGGGTAAGTATTTCAAGGCTCTACATCTTGGCACAGGCACATAGAACTCAAATAAAAATAAGAATAAAGAATATGAGGAGCACAAAGAAGAAATTGGTGCAACAACAACTCAAACAATGCCCAAACAACATTCAAACTAAAGTTATCAAGAAGGTATCCAAAGGCACAAGAAAAATAGTAAACATCCCAAACCAAAAGGTAACCATAAACATCATGGAGAAATACCTTCATTAATTCTATTTGTTGTCAAAAGTATCAAATGACATCCTTATCCTTTCCTCTTGCTCATCTCTGGTTTACCACTTGTATCATTCTTTCCCTTATATTCCTTAACATACTTAACCTTTATCAACTCTTCTCTAGAAGTAAACCAAACCATCACCTTTAATGTGCCTCCATCACCATCTTTCCACCTCCTTATTCCCATGAATGTTCAACACAGTGGGAAGGAATTTTACCTTAATGTCTCCACAATTGGCCATGCTTCCTTTCTCATAAATTAAGAGAGAAGCCATAACTTAAAAGTGAAAATCCCTTAACTAAATCATACAATCTTTGTGTTATCTCACAACAAGAAATTGAGGCTAGCCTTTAATATTTTAAACATAAAACACAACCCATTTTATTTCTTACAAACAACAAAATAACAAATATTCAAATATTTCATAACACACAAGCCAATACTTAGAAAGCATCTTAATATTAGCTTGAGGTAAATATTAAGGTTATTTTCTTAATAACACTTCCTCTTAGTGGATTCCTTCTTTAAACCACACAACAAAATATGAGCATACTCATAAACTCTTTCAAGTACTTGCAAGAAAAAACAATACTAAGTCATAAGCAATTTCAAATGCACTCCCTCTATGTTCTACACCAATATTTTATCCTTAAGTGGATTGCCTCTTTTAATATAGATTAATCTATCATCATCTTACTTTAAGGAGACTCATTACAAGTAATTTATTGGTCGAATGGTGCCAACAAGAGCATAATAAAAATGTAATGCACCTATATGAATGATATTCATCCATGTTATCCTAAGTTGTTGTTGAACAAGTTATTGTCATAATTTCTTTTTAATGGTCTCTTGTCCCTTGTGGTCAACTTTCATGTCCACCTATGAGAGCATTTGATCCTAAAACCATGAGTAGAATCAATACTACCATATCCTCATATCATAGAATAATCAAAACATTGAATGCATGTATCCATAAAAAAGTATAAAAAATATGCAGTAAACATCATTTGAAGTCCTACCAAGGTGAGTCACGACACAAGTGAAATATTGTGTTATGTGTGGATCTGTTATCTTCTTCTTTTTTTGCTTTGATTTTATATTTACTATTTTTTATATTTAATTTATTAGGGTCTTTTTCTCTTCATGTTTGCATAGCCAACTTACCAGGAGTTTGGGTGATTTTCAATTTGTCAAAGCTTCCCTAAATAGTATCATACTGATGAATCATTGTGCGTTCAACATGTGCTCAACTGACCAAGACACCATGTGTTTGGCTAAAAATAAATCCCATAACACTCATTGCTATTCCTAACTTGTAGTTTAAAAGACTTGTAAAATAATACCTACATAACTTTGAATAAAATGATAGACCCCACTAAAATCCTTATGATTCATAACCCTAACCATCATGATGCCCTACTCAAATGCACTTAGATACAAACTTCTAACTTGGAAGAAGGCATTGTAACATACTTGAAAAAAGAGCACCAAATATTTGGTGTACATACCATATTTAAATTTGAAATTTTGGTGTCAACCCCATTTTTCTAGTCCAAAGAGAGTGTCATGGCTTCTCTACAATGTCAAAAGAGGATGATGTTAATCCAAGCTCAAATATTTGTCCAAGGAATTTAAAATAATTTAATGACAATGAAGTAAATAATATAGGGGAAAATCTCTAAAACATCTAGAGAAGCTAATGAAGAATGGTACAAAATAAATTTCCTCTTTGCTTCTTATATCAAAAATACTTAAGAAAATTTGATAAGTAATATGTTCTAAGAATTGAAAGAAATATATGAGGCTTCAAATAATATTTTTACATGACCAAGCACATTCACTTCATATGTACTCTAATACCATGTTGGAATTGACATCTATTTCCATAAATGAATAGAAACATTCCATCAATCCAAATTTTATAAAGTATAAAAGGATAGAAGGAAAATAAAGAGACAAAAATTGATGGGAACATATAAGCACCATATATAATAACTATATTATTTGTGGATAAGAATCACAACACTTAGATGCAATGAATGGTGTGATTGGATTATTTATACCAATACCAAATCCCCAATTATATAAATGAGTTTATCCTTAGTTGATATAACAAGAGGGCTTAAGGTTAATTACAAGTTATAAGGTGTATTTAGCTATAACAAGGTTAAATATGGTCATGGAGTTTATATAATAAATTAAATATAATTGTACAATGATTGCCAATAGGTCTATACAAGTTTATATCATATAATTTTGACCTTGGGCATAACTTACACTACAATTTCAACAAACAAGAAAGCAAAGAAAGTGATGATATTTCTTGTGATTAGTCTCCATGGAAATTGATCATGACCCCCTATTATAGGAAATGTTAATACTAATAGCCTAGACAAATAAACATCAACGCTTTGCCACCATGGAGATTTTCCCTAAAATTTAAAATAGTTGTTTGAAATATTTCTTTTTTCATGAGTGGCCTAGGATGGATTCAACACTATGAAACTTCGAAGTTGTTGGAGGCCTTATGTTGAACATGTAGCTTCCTAAAATTGTCTTCTCTATATATGAGATCTTAACTTATGAATGTAAAATTATGACAACATAACTACAAACTTAGTCTATTTAATCATCTCAATGTTTAATAGAGTTGTCACCACACCACACTATGTTTACCATATATTTTTAAGTTTTCCAATAAAAAAATAAATATATATATATATATATATATATATATATATATATATATATATATATATATATATTATTTATTTATTTATTGGTTACATAGGAGAGTTGGTCACAACCATACTATTTTTAGTAATCGACAAGCACAAGGTTCAAACCATAGGGGCTACTCCCACCAAACCTATTTCGCTTCGTTATTGTTGACCCCGTGTGAAGGGAACCACCAATCGCTTGGAATTCATACCATCATTGTAGATCTAACGCACACTCGAAGAATTCAGATCAGATTACTACCTTTACAAATAGGTTACCCTTGAGGTTTGAACCTGAGTGTCTTCTTGGTAAATGCCTAACCAAAAAATCACTTACCAATCCACCCCCAAATTTGAACCTGGGTATCTTCTTAGTAAATATGCCCTCAAATTTTGAACTTGGGTGTCTTCTTGGTAAACGTCTAGCAAGACAAGCACTTACCAATCCACGTAACCCTCAAAAGTTTTCATTATATATATATATATATATATATATATATACCCATCTTAATATCTATTAAATACTTTACCACCTACATAATCACCCATCCTCATATACCTTATTATTAACATTATTTATCCATTAGTGTGATTTTATTAAAAAAAAAAAACTAAAAATAAATCTTAATAAAATCAAGGATGAAAAATAAATAAAATTTGGGACAAATTATAAACATAAAATTTATAAACTGCATTGCATCATATAATAAATTTATAATGATATTGATATATTTTTAAATTTTCATTTAAAATATTTAAATTTGAATATTAATAAAACTTATCTTTTAAACTAAATTTTTTTAATAGAAAAAGATTGACTGTCAAATACTTACCAATAAACCCTTCCAATTTAATTCTATATCTTTAACTTCTCTATATCAACTAACTTAAAATTATAAATAACTTAAAATTATAAATGTTCATTACGCACGCAGAAAGATCATCATTCACCTAAACCTATGCGAGTTTCGACTTTACTAGTTGGTCATCTTTGACTCTGTCTATGTCAAACTTACTTAAGATTATAAATGTTCACTAAGAACACAAAAATAACCATTCACGTAATCCTATGCGAGTTTCGGCTTTACTAGTTGGTCATCTTTATGGATTCTTCACATACTCACTTTACATTCCATCGTGGAACACGAGGTAACCATGTCTACGTAAATCTACACAGACATTTGGCACCCACTTGTAATAATTATTATCATGTTGTTTGTCTCCCATAATCGAGGAAATGGACGACCCGGATATTTAATCTATTAAAAAAAATTATCGAGAACATATTCATGTCAGTAAGAATCATTGGTTGGAAATTGAGCTAGGTCAATGCAACTCATCTTATTTAAGTAATAAATTACAAATTTTAGTTATGTAACTGGACATAGTCTTATTCATATTTTAATGCTTCCATACACAACGACTGGTTTGTCGTCGTCCTAATGAATTGAAGATAAATAAATAAGGTCAGAGTCATTGCTTTAATTTATTCGAAGACTAAATATTTTCAATTAAATATTCATTTTATTTATTATTATTATTTTAAATATTTATATTTAAATAATATTATAAAATTATTATTGTTGAATTTGTTATATATAAATTTTATTTTTTAATTTAAAATTTATTTATAATAAATTTAAAAATCATATTAGATTGATAATTATGGAAAACAAATTGATTATATCATATATATATATATATATATATATATATATATATATATATATATATAATTAAAACCTTATTACAATTAAAAATTTCAATATAAACCCACTCAACTGAATAATAAAGACTTTCTATACTAAATTAAATATATATTTAAAATAAAGGAGACATAATAAAACAATACAACTTATGTTCTAAGAGGCTCATATACAAATCTCCTTTGGGTGTGAACTTTGTACAGCCGCCCTCTTGCTTTTGATATTATAATATATATATATATATATATATATATATATATATATATTCAAAGTCGCATTTTTAAGCTCGAGTTGAATTCCGCGAAACCAGTTGAAAACCACTCCTTGAGTATTCAAAGTCGCATTTTTAAGCTCGAGTTGAATTCCACAAAACAATTTGAAAACCACTCCATACGTACTTCACTTGAAAACAAGGGAGAAATTTACTAGACGGCATGAACTTACTGCATGCAACTCTTGCTACAATATCAATAGAAACTTGTAAAATGTTCATGCCTTGAAATAAATTTAGACACAGTAGAGACAACAATTACTCGATTATTATGCCAGAACAAGGACAAGGACTGCACAATTAATCGATGAATACGCCAGAAGAATTTATTGAGACAAGGACTGAACTATTAATCGATGAATATGCCAGAAAAGAATTTAAAAAAGAAAAAGCAAAACAGCTATTCCTCTGCATTTAACTGCTACCCTTTATCTAAATCCATATTAGACACGCTTTTGATGACAACACATCATGGTTGAATTTACCATTAATATTAAATCTTTATGTTGCATTTAAATATAAATGTTCAGAGATTCTCTAATAATTCCTGTCCAAGTCCACGCTCCAATTACATACATAGTAACTAAATTCTAAATGACTTTAATTTCGATATCATCTAATGTTTGGTAGAATAAACAGGCCGTCCAGCCTATAGTTAATCCAGGGAGTGAGCGACTGGTAATAAAGAAGTGATATTTTATCATGTGCAACCTTGAAGCGAATGCATTCTGAGTCAAAAGTTTTAGAAATAAAGCCCATGACGTAACTTCCTGAGGAAGACGGTGTGGAAATGTAAATCTTGTTAGGTTAAAACCATGATGTTTTCGCTTCGCAGTTCAGCAGTCGTCTACACGGAAGCTTCTATCTGGTCACTATTCGTAAGCCGGAGAATTAAAATAGCAAACACCAAAAGCAAAAGTCAAACAATATAACAGAGACCAGAGATGCAAAAATGTCTTGTTTGTCCTTGAAAACTTGTTCCAAATATTTAATTGAATTTGGCTGACCAGAACAGAAGAAGCTCTGTGGAAGGGACACAAAATTCGTGTTCATTAGCATTCTTTTGGACTTTATGTACTTTCGGATTCATGTTTCCCCACGACAACGCTAACCGCAACAACTCCGCATCTGAGATGATTTTAGAAGTCATAGAGTCCGTCACGCCGCAACCCCTTGGGGTCCCAAAGAGATCACCCGACTAGCGTGGTGTGGCACCGTGCATGCCCTTTCAACCGTCTTAGTTAGGCCCCACTAACTGAACATCAAGGGCTACGCCTTTCAGTGTTTCAGTCGCCTGCACAAAACAAACAACCACCTACGTAACAATATATGCATATCATGTGTTAGCGGAAGCATGGCATGTACTTGCAATGAAAAGTAGACGATAAGCATTCACCACAAGTACACAACCACTTTGGGAACCAAGAATAATTTTATTTATCAACACTAGACAAATGGTCTAATATTAGAATGTTAGGCCCAAAGACTTAAAAGTACCCTTACAATAGACTTGAGCTCTTCTACAAACTGATTCATATTTTTGGAAGGCTTCATAAGTCGACATGAAGGGGTGAGTCTTCAGTCCTCACAAGACACTACTCAATTGTGCTTGTTGACCATGCAAGACCCAAGACTTTCAGAGATAGACTGACCCTATGTTCGAAGGTAGGTCGTAAGCCTTAACAACTTCTTGCTTGTCTTAGTTCACTACCTTGCCTATCTAGGCAAGCTCTCACTCTTAACACACGAAAACTCAAGGCGCGGTCACTTAGCTTAGTTTGGCAACTCTCATCACAAGGAAGTTGTGAGAGTCAATGCAGGATGGTTGAGATGATTCTCCCCACCCCTCACTTAAAATTGGTGATGCCCTCGACATCGATACAATCTTGGCATACCCCATCAGGAGGATTTCCTCTTGAAGAATCTCTGCACTGCTATCACGGTCACAAACCAAGGACTACTATCACACTTACGAACCAAGGACTCCTTCACTTCATCTATTCACACCACACCAACACTCACTTCTCTCATTTCAACTAGCTCCTAGCTCATTCTTTCCAGGAACCTTTTAGTCATCCAATAGAGTATTTACTCACCCCTTCATGTTGTCGACACTCTAGGACTCATGGTCATCAATGCCTTCGTAGGTCTAACCATCTACATTTGCCTTTGATGTTGAACTCTCTAGTGAGGCAAAGCACACAACCTGCCACATATCCTTTCCCACTTTTGCTTTGCTTGGTGTTCAAGGATGAACATGTCATCCTCATCTGAATCTTGAGGTTGTTCCCTTCATTTGTAATTTGAAGTCATTTAGCCATTCCTATCTAGGTACATCCTTCAGGATACTTTTCATCACGACTTAATTCTTAAAGTTCCCACCCTTTCCTTAGGCTTTCATGCTCTCATGACTCTTTCAACATGCCCAACCACCCATCTTCACAGTATATCCTCACACTTACTCAACACACTTGTAGGCTTGTTTAAGACAATCAATAAAAAAGAGTTAACTCATCTATTGGCCTCCTCAACAACTAGTGATATCCCACATTGCTTGCAATATAAAAAATGTTCTTTCTACCACTCACCAGATACATGTCTCATCTTCCTCATTCTGCCTATTCTTGAATTGATGTATTCTCTAACTCACCTCACCCGATGTCCATGAAAGGTCACTTCATTTTGACCTACCTATACTCTTTTGAATTGCCCTCTCACTTGTTCCAATGATTTTAGTGCTTTGGATTGCCAAGTGTGGACACATTGGTCCAAATCAACCTTCAATTTGCATCACACTTGAACCCAATATCATCCTTGACTTGAACTTGCTTTGCACCCTAGATGTCTTTTATCACATGCTTACCCTCTTCATCATTTTATTCTTCCTCTTGTTGAAAAACTAAAACCTTTTGTTGTTGAGGGCACTCTCTCTAAATGTGTGATTTGTTACAAGTCCAACATCTCAACCATGGATCACTCTTGCCATTTTTATTTTTACCATTACTCTTCTATTGGCTACTAGACTTAGACCCCTTAGACAACTACATGCTAGAATTGCATCCTTGCATATCATTTCTTGGCTTGTCAAAAGACTGATTTATCTTATTCCTTCCTTTGAAACTGGGACCCTAGGATTGTTTCTTATCCTCGCTCTCTATCCTAAAGTCGTAAAACACCTCAACAATGGTGATGGCTTTGTTGATTAACTTTGTCTTATAGCACTTGAGCTTCTTCTAAGCCCTTGGCTTAAGACCATGCTAAAACAAGAAGAGTTTATTCTTATATGTGATACATTTGACCTCTACCAAAAGATCCTTGAAATATTTTGTGTACTCTCATATTGCTTTAGTTTTTTTTTTTTTAATTTTGAAGTTTGGTCCTTCCCAACCACTTAGCATTCTTGGGACATAACTGCTCTATTAGTGTTGACATCAAGTCCTCTTATGAGTCCACCTTATTGGTGATCCATCCTACTTCCATGTCACTCGGGTTTCTCCACCACATTCTAATCATACCTTTCAGGTACCTCACAATACTTCTGACCCAAAGCTCACTTGATAAGGTTCCCAACTCTTCCCAGTACTCTCCATGTCCTAGAAGAAGTCATCTAAGAGGTGCTCATCTAGAGCTCCCTGATAACACTAGCTCCTTCATCTTGGAAAAAATGAGGGTTGAAAAGGAAGATGAGGTCATTAGGATCATTACTTGAGATGCCATTACCCAACATAACACAACTTCCTTTGATGTTTTACCAAGGTAGTCTAACTCTCTTCTAGCCTAGTTCTCAAATTAAACATAACTGACTCAAGCAAGTTGATTCTCTATTGATCACTCTTCTATCTCATTCCTAACTTGATCGCTCCTTTGTCCATGATCATTATTTTCTCCTTGAGCTTGTTGACTCTCGGTGGCACTTTTTGCTTGAGTTCATCAACTAGTCATGCTCTACTTGTGTGATAAGTCCTACCACCACCTCCACCTTGCTTTAGCTATTCATGCTACTCACCTCACCCCAAGCTTATTCCTCTGAGTAATATCCCCCAACTCTAGTGTCTACCACGTTGACTTGACATAAGTCTCATAGACTCTTGGGGGAACAAAATTTAATAGTGCTCTTATTGCCAAGGCACCTACAAAACTCCTTGAGCACTCGAACTGTGGAGGCACCCAACTCACCTTGTCTACTCTGATTGCAAAGGAACACACAGTATGCTTGGGCACCTAATTACAGAATGCCCACACCATGCATAATTGCATAACACTCTCATGTTGTATTGGGGACACAACACAAAGACTTGGCTTGACTATGCAATCACAACTTGCAACAATCAACAATGATTTTTGGAGGAAAAAACACCAACTTGTTACACAACCTAAGATTTGATATCAATTGTCATGTTGCCAGCCCTTGGGGTCCCAAAGAAGTAACCTAACTAGCATTGCACAACACCGTATACATCCTTTGAGCCATCCTAGTGAGGCTTGACTTGTTGAATGCCACAAGTTATACCTTCTAGTGTTATAGTCACATTGCACAAAATAAACAACCCATACAACAATAAACTCATTAGCGAAAGCATGCCATGAACTTGCAATGAAAAGTAAAAAAATATCATCCACCACAAGCACACACATAGTTTAGGAAATAAAAAGTAACTTTATTTATCAACATGGGACCAATGGTATGATGTTATAATGTCAAACCTGAAGGCTCTAAAGTATCCTTACAATATACTAGGGCTCCCCCATGGATTGACTCATGCTTTTGAAATACCTCGATAGTTGACACAAAATACCCCTCATGATACAAGACTCAACTATGCTCACTAACTACGTAGGGCCCAAGTCTTTCATGGATAAATTGACCTTTGCCTTCTCTTAGACTATGCTCGACGGTAGGTCACTAGCCCTAAGTCCTTGCTTGTCATAGTTCATTATCTTGCTCATCTAACCAAACTCTCACTCTTAATACAAGAAAATTTAAAACATTACAACTTCACTTATTTTAACAACTTTGATTACAAAAAAAATTATAAAAATGATACAAACTGGTTAAGATAATCCACCCCACCATAGAGTATCTATTTCATAATATCTATATACATTTATTATAAATGTTATCTCATCGTTGCTTCATCATCAAGATAAGAACTATTTTTCAACTCTAAAGCAAGGAAAAACTATTTTCCTCTTTATACGTTGAATATTGAACACTAACCTAAACGTTGCTTGTGTCCTTGCTTTATCATTAAGGCAAGAACTATTTTTCGAATAAGTTGCTTGTGTCTTCCTCATCATCAAGACGAACTATTTTTCGACTCTAAAACAATAGAAGGAGAACTATTTTTCTTTTTATACATTTAATATTGAACGATAACCTAATATTCTAGTTGTTACATTGCTTGTGCCCTATTTCCACTCTGAGTTGATAATTCATAAAATTTCTGTAAAGATTATGGCCAACGGCATTAGATTTTTCAACACCAAATTGATCATGTAGATGAGATTGTGGATTATGAGCACCGTTTTCAGCGGTAGAATTTAGTTTTTTCAAAAATTGTAAGGTTTTAATTTGATTAATTATATTTTTATTTTTTTATTAAATTAGTTTGTTAAAGATTTTTATTTTAACTATGATTTTTCATAAAAAGTAAGGTAAGCATTTCCATCCTAAACATGATTTTTTTATAAAGGTGAGAGTTGAACTTATCAATAGGGGCCAAATACACAGCCACCCTTTACATATTAACCCATACCTATGTTTGAACCTTAAACATTTACACTTTCCCTGAAACATTTAATTAATTATATTATTTAATATTATTGAGATTCAAATTTTAATATTTATTATAACATTTATTTGTCCTAAGATCAAATTTAAATTACTTAAAGTTATTTATTTGAGTTTTAGCACGATTAACAACGTTATTTATTTGAGTTTTGGCATGATTTGCAATTTTATAAACGCCCCGAGGCTTTTACATTATAAAGACTGGAGTCTTATACAAATAATAGAATGTCTAATCGAATATATATAATTTCCCCTTAAAAACATGACTTTGAGGGACGTTAACTTTATATCATTCCAAAGTTCTCCAAAGTCAAAATAATACTTATTTAAAGTGAAAAGGGTGGGTAGAGGATTTGAAGTTGAGAAGGTCGTTGGTAACTTGACAAAAGAAAAAGGTATAGTTCATTTTTTAATTATTATTTTAGTTTTTAAATAATTTTAAAAATTATAATATTTTAATAGTATAATGAGTGGGTGCTTTCTAAAAATTAAGGGTTTGAACCTTTATCTGCATGATTTAGTGAGTGTGAGGCATTTCTTGTAAAGAGGTTAAATGTTTCTTTACATATAAAATAAAATTAAAAAAATAAAGTTTACAGTATAAAATAAAAAATATATAAATAAAAAGTTATGATAGTTGTATATAGTTAAAACATTAGTATTAGTATATTTCGTTTTAAGTATATAATTTAGTATAACTTTTAAATATTTAAATTAAAATACAAAACATATTTTTTATAAATAATTAATGTAAAAATTGAGTGTGAAAAATATAATAAAAGTTAAAATATATCATAATATTATATATATATATATATATATATATATATATATATGATTTTAAGGCAATATATACATAGAATAAAAGTGAAAACATCAAGCTTGAAATTTTTTTTTACTAACAAAAATTATTAATGATAGAAATGCTTATCAGTATTTAATTATTTTGAGTGAAAACAAGTACTCAAAACGTGATTAAAAATATGTAAACTATTTTTTATTGATTACATAATTGAAATGGGCTCTACTAATATTGTATCACATTATGTTATAGTTTTTTTGATATTTTAATAAACCATATTACTATAGGCTACCTTGTTGGATAAATGACTATTACAATGTAAATATTTGAATTTAGGTTATGCTTATATATTTACATCCTATTTTCCATTGTTTAATAGTGCTTTTGACCTACATATGTAAAGTAATATGACAATATAAAATATGTCGCCAAGATTATGTAAATATTATGTTGTATAGGTTTATAGCATTATTCAACATTTCTTTAATAAAATATTAAACTTGATAACCTATAATCCAATAATTTAGTCACATTCATATTGTTATACATTGTTTTACCATTTTATTAATAAAAATTTCAACCATATTTCTAAGATTGGCCTCGATCCTTGAGTTGATTGGATGAGGTACTATCTTGTATATGGATTGATGCAGATGCAAATTTTGTGATAGGATTGGATGAGGTACTATCTTGTATATGGATTGATGCATATGGAAATTTTGTGACAGGATGGGATTGCGACCATTAGGATAATTTAGTTTAAAGATATGTATCATCAATGTAATTTGATTTTTTACATTTTATAATGTATTCTGCATAGCAATAATATTTATTATGAAGATGATATATGGTTAGCTGAGTATGATTATGACTTTTAAATTCTTAGTCAAATGGTTTTTATGTTGATAATGGCTATATATTTATAGTAGGAAGTGTATCTTATATTGAAATAGGTTTGATTTATTAGCTAGCGCTATTTTTTTTAAATGTATGAAAATAATTAATAAAAATAACATGAAGTTTAGATAGAAATGTAATTTTTTTTTTAAATATTTATAATAAAAATTTGTAATTATGGTCATTACTGGATCACCAAGTCACAAATACTTATCTTTAAAAGTGATTGAATAGGTGATTGCACTTGTAATTAAATAATGATTCTAATTGACCATATTTATATATGATTGGGAAATCTATTTGATGTCCATGCAATAAATTTTTCATGGAGGTATCCATGTTGTATTTGATGGAATATTGATAAACTTAATTATATAATCATTTTACCTTCTATTAGTTAGGCCTATAATACACCTAATTTTTACCTTATATGGTTGACATAATTTCTAGGGTAAAACTCTATTTGTATTAAAATTAGCTTTAATTTTGAAACCTACATTGCTTTTCATTGTGGAACTAATTATCCTACGAAGTCACCCCAAGTATTAAAATAGTTGTTTGAAATATTTCTTTTTTCATGAGTGGCCTAGGATGGATTCAACACTATGAAACTTCGAAGTTGTTGGAGGCCTTATGTTGAACATGTAGCTTCCTAAAATTGTCTTCTCTATATATGAGATCTTAACTTATGAATGTAAAATTATGACAACATAACTACAAACTTAGTCTATTTAATCATCTCAATGTTTAATAGAGTTGTCACCACACCACACTATGTTTACCATATATTTTTAAGTTTTCCAATAAATAAATAAATATATATATATATATATATATATATATATATATATATATATATATATATATATATATATATTTATTTATTTATTTATTTATTGGTTACATAGGAGAGTTGGTCACAACCATACTATTTTTAGTAACTGACAAGCACAAGGTTCAAACCATAGGGGCTACTCCCACCAAACCTATTTCGCTTCGTTATTGTTGACCCCGTGTGAAGGGAACCACCAATCGCTTGGAATTCATACCATCATTGTAGATCTAACGCACACTCGAAGAATTCAGATCAGATTACTACCTTTACAAATAGGTTACCCTTGAGGTTTGAACCTGAGTGTCTTCTTGGTAAATGCCTAACCAAAAAATCACTTACCAATCCACCCCCAAATTTGAACCTGGGTATCTTCTTAGTAAATATGCCCTCAAATTTTGAACTTGGGTGTCTTCTTGATAAACGTCTAGCAAGACAAGCACTTACCAATCCACGTAACCCTAAGAAGTTTTCATTATATATATATATATATATATATATATATATATATATATATATATATATATATATACCCATCTTAATATCTATTAAATACTTTACCACCTACATAATCACCCATCCTCATATACCTTATTATTAACATTATTTATCCATTAGTGTGATTTTATTAAAAAAAAAAAACTAAAAATAAATCTTAATAAAATCAAGGATGAAAAATAACATCAAAATTTGGGACAAATTAAAACATAAAATTTATAAACTGCATTGCATCATAATAATAAAATTTATAATGATATTGATATATTTTTAAATTTTCATTTAAAATATTTAAATTTGAATATTAATAAAACTTATCTTTTAAACTAAATTTTTTTAATAGAAAAAGATTGACTGTCAAATACTTACCAATAAACCCTTCCAATTTAATTCTATATCTTTAACTTCTCTATATCAACTAACTTAAAATTATAAATAACTTAAAATTATAAATGTTCATTACGCACGCAGAAAGATCATCATTCACCTAAACCTATGCGAGTTTCGACTTTACTAGTTGGTCATCTTTGACTCTGTCCATGTCAAACTTACTTAAGATTATAAATGTTCACTAAGAACACAAAAATAACCATTCACGTAATCCTATGCGAGTTTCGGCTTTACTAGTTGGTCATCTTTATGGATTCTTCACATACTCACTTTACATTCCATCGTGGAACACGAGGTAACCATGTCTACGTAAATCTACACAGACATTTGGCACCCACTTGTAATAATTATTATCATGTTGTTTGTCTCCCATAATCGAGGAAATGGACGACCCGGATATTTAATCTATTAAAACAAATTATCGAGAACATATTCATGTCAGTAAGAATCATTGGTTGGAAATTGAGCTAGGTCAATGCAACTCATCTTATTTAAGTAATAAATTACAAATTTTAGTTATGTAACTGGACATAGTCTTATTCATATTTTAATGCTTCCATACACAACGACTGGTTTGTCGTCGTCCTAATGAATTGAAGATAAATAAATAAGGTCAGAGTCATTGCTTTAATTTATTCGAAGACTAAATATTTTCAATTAAATATTCATTTTATTTATTATTATTATTTTAAATATTTATATTTAAATAATATTATAAAATTATTATTGTTGAATTTGTTATATATAAATTTTATTTTTTAATTTAAAATTTATTTATAATAAATTTAAAAATCAAATTAGATTGATAATTATGGAAAACAAATTGATTATATCAAAATATATATATATATATATATATATATATATATATATATATAAAACCTTATTACAATTAAAAATTTCAATATAAACCCACTCAACTGAATAATAAAGACTTTCTATACTAAATTAAATATATATTTAAAATAAAGGAGACATAATAAAACAATACAACTTATGTTCTAAGAGGCTCATATACAAATCTCCTTTGGGTGTGAACTTTGTACAGCCGCCCTCTTGCTTTTGATATTATATATATATATATATATATATATATATATATATATATTCAAAGTCGCATTTTTAAGCTCGAGTTGAATTCCGCGAAACCAGTTGAAAACCACTCCTTGAGTATTCAAAGTCGCATTTTTAAGCTCGAGTTGAATTCCACAAAACAATTTGAAAACCACTCCATACGTACTTCACTTGAAAACAAGGGAGAAATTTACTAGACGGCATGAACTTACTGCATGCAACTCTTGCTACAATATCAATAGAAACTTGTAAAATGTTCATGCCTTGAAATAAATTTAGACACAGTAGAGACAACAATTACTCGATTATTATGCCAGAACAAGGACAAGGACTGCACAATTAATCGATGAATACGCCAGAAGAATTTATTGAGACAAGGACTGAACTATTAATCGATGAATATGCCAGAAAAGAATTTAAAAAAGAAAAAGCAAAACAGCTATTCCTCTGCATTTAACTGCTACCCTTTATCTAAATCCATATTAGACGCGCTTTTGATGACAACACATCATGGTTGAATTTACCATTAATATTAAATCTTCATGTTGCATTTAAATATAAATGTTCAGAGATTCTCTAATAATTCCTGTCCAAGTCCACGCTCCAATTACATACATAGTAACTAAATTCTAAATGACTTTAATTTCGATATCATCTAATGTTTGGTAGAATAAACAGGCCGTCCAGCCTATAGTTAATCCAGGGAGTGAGCGACTGGTAATAAAGAAGTGATATTTTATCATGTGCAACCTTGAAGCGAATGCATTCTGAGTCAAAAGTTTTAGAAATAAAGCCCATGACGTAACTTCCTGAGGAAGACGGTGTGGAAATGTAAATCTTGTTAGGTTAAAACCATGATGTTTTCGCTTCGCAGTTCAGCAGTCGTCTACACGGAAGCTTCTATCTGGTCACTATTCGTAAGCCGGAGAATTAAAATAGCAAACACCAAAAGCAAAAGTCAAACAATATAACAGAGACCAGAGATGCAAAAATGTCTTGTTTGTCCTTGAAAACTTGTTCCAAATATTTAATTGAATTTGGCTGACCAGAACAGAAGAAGCTCTGTGGAAGGGACACAAAATTCGTGTTCATTAGCATTCTTTTGGACTTTATGTACTTTCGGATTCATGTTTCCCCACGACAACGCTAACCGCAACAACTCCGCATCTGAGATGATTTTAGAAGTCATAGAGTCCGTCACGCCGCAACCCCTTGGGGTCCCAAAGAGATCACCCGACTAGCGTGGTGTGGCACCGTGCATGCCCTTTCAACCGTCTTAGTTAGGCCCCACTAACTGAACATCAAGGGCTACGCCTTTCAGTGTTTCAGTCGCCTGCACAAAACAAACAACCACCTACGTAACAATATATGCATATCATGTGTTAGCGGAAGCATGGCATGTACTTGCAATGAAAAGTAGACGATAAGCATTCACCACAAGTACACAACCACTTTGGGAACCAAGAATAATTTTATTTATCAACACTAGACAAATGGTCTAATATTAGAATGTTAGGCCCAAAGACTTAAAAGTACCCTTACAATAGACTTGAGCTCTTCTACAAACTGATTCATATTTTTGGAAGGCTTCATAAGTCGACATGAAGGGGTGAGTCTTCAGTCCTCACAAGACACTACTCAATTGTGCTTGTTGACCATGCAAGACCCAAGACTTTCAGAGATAGACTGACCCTATGTTCGAAGGTAGGTCGTAAGCCTTAACAACTTCTTGCTTGTCTTAGTTCACTACCTTGCCTATCTAGGCAAGCTCTCACTCTTAACACACGAAAACTCAAGGCGCGGTCACTTAGCTTAGTTTGGCAACTCTCATCACATGGAAGTTGTGAGAGTCAATGCAGGATGGTTGAGATGATTCTCCCCACCCCTCACTTAAAATTGGTGATGCCCTCGACATCGATACAATCTTGGCATACCCCATCAGGAGGATTTCCTCTTGAAGGATCTCTGCACTGCTATCACGGTCACAAACCAAGGACTACTATCACACTTACGAACCAAGGACTCCTTCACTTCATCTATTCACACCACACCAACACTCACTTCTCTCATTTCAACTAGATCCTAGCTCATTCTTTCCAGGAACCTTTTAGTCATCCAATAGAGTATTTACTCACCCCTTCATGTTGTCGACACTCTAGGACTCATGGTCATCAATGCCTTCGTAGGTCTAACCATCTACATTTGCCTTTGATGTTGAACTCTCTAGTGAGGCAAAGCACACAACCTACCACATATCCTTTCCCACTTTTGCTTTGCTTGGTGTTCAAGGATGAACATGTCATCCTCATCTGAATCTTGAGGTTGTTCCCTTCATTTGTAATTTGAAGTCATTTAGCCATTCCTATCTAGGTACATCCTTCAGGATACTTTTCATCATGACTTAATTCTTAAAGTTCCCACCCTTTCCTTAGGCTTTCATGCTCTCATGACTCTTTCAACATGCCCAACCACCCATCTTCACAGTATATGCTCACACTTACTCAACACACTTGTAGGCTTGTTTAAGACAATCAATAAAAAAGAGTTAACTCATCTATTGGCCTCCTCAACAACTAGTGATATCCCACATTGCTTGCAATATAAAAAATGTTCTTTCTACCACTCACCAGACACATGTCTCATCTTCCTCATTCTGCCTATTCTTGAATTGATGTATTCTCTAACTCACCTCACCCGATGTCCATGAAAGGTCACTTCATTTTGACCTACCTATACTCTTTTGAATTGCCCTCTCACTTGTTCCAATGATTTTAGTGCTTTGGATTGCCAAGTGTGGACACATTGGTCCAAATAAACCTTCAATTTGCATCACACTTGAACCCAATATCATCCTTGACTTGAACTTGCTTTGCACCCTAGATGTCTTTTATCACATGCTTACCCTCTTCATCATTTTATTCTTCCTCTTGTTGAAAAACTAAAACCTTTTGTTGTTGAGGGCACTCTCTCTAAATGTGTGATTTGTTACAAGTCCAACATCTCAACCATGGATCACTCTTGCCATTTTTATTTTTACCATTACTCTTCTATTGGCTACTAGACTTAGACCCCTTAGACAACTACATGCTAGAATTGCATCCTTGCATATCATTTCTTGGCTTGTCAAAAGACTGATTTATCTTATTCCTTCCTTTGAAACTAGGACCCTAGGATTGTTTTTTATCCTCGCACTCTATCCTAAAGTCGTAAAACACCTCAACAATGGTGATGGCTTTGTTGATTAACTTTGTCTTATAGCACTTGAGCTTCTTCTAAGCCCTTGGCTTAAGACCATGCTAAAACAAGAAGAGTTTATTCTTATCTGTGATACATTTGACCTCTACCAAAAGATCCTTGAAATATTTTGTGTACTCTCATATTGCTTTAGTTTTTTTTTTTTTAATTTTGAAGTTTGGTCCTTCCCAACCACTTAGCATTCTTGGGACATAACTGCTCTATTAGTGTTGACATCAAGTCCTCTTATGAGTCCACCTTATTGGTGATCCATCCTACTTCCATGTCACTCGGGTTTCTCCACCACATTCTAATCATACCTTTCAGGTACCTCACAATACTTCTGACCCAAAGCTCACTTGATAAGGTTCCCAACTCTTCCCAGTACTCTCCATGTCCTAGAAGAAGTCATCTAAGAGGTGCTCATCTAGAGCTCCCTGATAACACTAGCTCCTTCATCTTGGAAAAAATGAGGGTTGAAAAGGAAGATGAGGTCATTAGGATCATTACTTGAGATGCCATTACCCAACATAACACAACTTCCTTTGATGTTTTACCAAGGTAGTCTAACTCTCTTCTAGCCTAGTTCTCAAATTAAACATAACTGACTCAAGCAAGTTGATTCTCTATTGATCACTCTTCTATCTCATTCCTAACTTGATCGCTCCTTTTTCCATGACCATTATTTTCTCCTTGAGCTTGTTGACTCTCGATGACACTTTTTTCTTGAGTTCATCAACTAGTCATGCTCTACTTCTGTGATAAGTCCTACCACCACCTCCACCTTGCTTTAGCTATTCATGCTACTCACCTCACCCCAAGCTTATTCCTCTGAGTAATATCCCCCAACTCTAGTGTCTACCACGTTGACTTGACATAAGTCTCATAGACTCTTGGGGGAACAAAATTTAATAGTGCTCTTATTGCCAAGGCACCTACAAAACTCCTTGAGCACTCGAAATGTGGAGGCACCTAACTCACCTTGTCTACTCTGATTGCAAAGGAACACACAGTATGCTTGGGCACCTAATTACAGAATGCCCACACCATGCATAATTGCATAACACTCTCATGTTGTATTGGGGACACAACACAAAGACTTGGCTTGACTATGCAATCACAACTTGCAACAATCAACAATGATTTTTGGAGGAAAAAACACCAACTTGTTACACAACCTAAGATTTGATATCAATTGTCATGTTGCCAGCCCTTGGGGTCCCAAAGAAGTAACCTAACTAGCATTGCACAACACCGTATACATCCTTTGAGCCATCCTAGTGAGGCTTGACTTGTTGAATGCCACAAGTTATACCTTCTAGTGTTATAGTCACATTGCACAAAATAAACAACCCATACAACAATAAACTCATTAGCGAAAGCATGCCATGAACTTGCAATGAAAAGTAAAAAAATATCATCCACCACAAGCACACACATAGTTTAGGAAATAAAAAGTAACTTTATTTATCAACATGGGACCAATGGTATGATGTTATAATGTCAAGCCTGAAGGCTCTAAAGTATCCTTACAATATACTAGGGCTCCCCCATGGATTGACTCATGCTTTTGAAATACCTCGATAGTTGACACAAAATACCCCTCATGATACAAGACTCAACTATGCTCACTAACTACGTAGGGCCCAAGTCTTTCATGGATAAATTGACCTTTGCCTTCTCTTAGACTATGCTCGACGGTAGGTCACTAGCCCTAAGTCCTTGCTTGTCATAGTTCATTATCTTGCTCATCTAACCAAACTCTCACTCTTAATACAAGAAAATTTAAAACATTACAACTTCACTTATTTTAACAACTTTGATTACAAAAAAAATTATAAAAATGATACAAACTGGTTAAGATAATCCACCCCACCATAGAGTATCTATTTCATAATATCTATATACATTTATTATAAATGTTATCTCATCGTTGCTTCATCATCAAGATAAGAACTATTTTTCAACTCTAAAGCAAGGAAAAACTATTTTCCTCTTTATACGTTGAATATTGAACACTAACCTAAACGTTGCTTGTGTCCTTGCTTTATCATTAAGGCAAGAACTATTTTTCGAATAAGTTGCTTGTGTCTTCCTCATCATCAAGACGAACTATTTTTCGACTCTAAAACAATAGAAGGAGAACTATTTTTCTTTTTATACATTTAATATTGAACGATAACCTAATATTCTAGTTGTTACATTGCTTGTGCCCTATTTCCACTCTGAGTTGATAATTCATAAAATTTCTGTAAAGATTATGGCCAACGACATTAGATTTTTCAACACCAAATTGATCATGTAGATGAGATTGTGGATTATGAGCACCGTTTTCAGCGGTAGAATTTAGTTTTTTCAAAAATTGTAAGGTTTTAATTTGATTAATTATATTTTTATTTTTTTATTAAATTAGTTTGTTAAAGATTTTTATTTTAACTATGATTTTTCATAAAAAGTAAGGTAAGCATTTCCATCCTAAACATGATTTTTTTATAAAGGTGAGAGTTGAACTTATCAATAGGGGCCAAATACACAGCCACCCTTTACATATTAACCCATACCTATGTTTGAACCTTAAACATTTACACTTTCCCTGAAACATTTAATTAATTATATTATTTAATATTATTGAGATTCAAATTTTAATATTTATTATAACATTTATTTGTCCTAAGATCAAATTTAAATTACTTAAAGTTATTTATTTGAGTTTTAGCACGATTAACAACGTTATTTATTTGAGTTTTGGCATGATTTGCAATTTTATAAACGCCCCGAGGCTTTTACATTATAAAGACTGGAGTCTTATACAAATAATAGAATGTCTAATCGAATATATATAATTTCCCCTTAAAAACATGACTTTGAGGGACGTTAACTTTATATCATTCCAAAGTTCTCCAAAGTCAAAATAATACTTATTTAAAGTGAAAAGGGTGGGTAGAGGATTTGAAGTTGAGAAGGTCGTTGGTAACTTGACAAAAGAAAAAGGTATAGTTCATTTTTTAATTATTATTTTAGTTTTTAAATAATTTTAAAAATTATAATATTTTAATAGTATAATGAGTGGGTGCTTTCTAAAAATTAAGGGTTTGAACCTTTATCTGCATGATTTAGTGAGTGTGAGGCATTTCTTGTAAAGAGGTTAAATGTTTCTTTACATATAAAATAAAATTAAAAAAATAAAGTTTACAGTATAAAATAAAAAATATATAAATAAAAAGTTATGATAGTTGTATATAGTTAAAACATTAGTATTAGTATATTTCGTTTTAAGTATATAATTTAGTATAACTTTTAAATATTTAAATTAAAATACAAAACATATTTTTTATAAATAATTAATGTAAAAATTGAGTGTGAAAAATATAATAAAAGTTAAAATATATCTATATATATATATATATATATATATATATATATATGATTTTAAGGCAATATATACATAGAATAAAAGTGAAAACATCAAGCTTGAAATTTTTTTTTACTAACAAAAATTATTAATGATAGAAATGCTTATCAGTATTTAATTATTTTGAGTGAAAACAAGTACTCAAAACGTGATTAAAAATATGTAAACTATTTTTTATTGATTACATAATTGAAATGGGCTCTACTAATATTGTATCACATTATGTTATAGTTTTTTTGATATTTTAATAAACCATATTACTATAGGCTACCTTGTTGGATAAATGACTATTACAATGTAAATATTTGAATTTAGGTTATGCTTATATATTTACATCCTATTTTCCATTGTTTAATAGTGCTTTTGACCTACATATGTAAAGTAATATGACAATATAAAATATGTCGCCAAGATTATGTAAATATTATGTTGTATAGGTTTATAGCATTATTCAACATTTCTTTAATAAAATATTAAACTTGATAACCTATAATCCAATAATTTAGTCACATTCATATTGTTATACATTGTTTTACCATTTTATTAATAAAAATTTCAACCATATTCCTAAGATTGGCCTCGATCCTTGAGTTGATTGGATGAGGTACTATCTTGTATATGGATTGATGCATATGCAAATTTTGTGATAGGATTGGATGAGGTACTATCTTGTATATGGATTGATGCATATGGAAATTTTGTGACAGGATGGGATTGCGACCATTAGGATAATTTAGTTTAAAGATATGTATCATCAATGTAATTTGATTTTTTACATTTTATAATGTATTCTGCATAGCAATAATATTTATTATGAAGATGATATATGGTTAGCTGAGTATGATTATGACTTTTAAATTCTTAGTCAAATGGTTTTTATGTTGATAATGGCTATATATTTATAGTAGGAAGTGTATCTTATATTGAAATAGGTTTGATTTATTAGCTAGCGCTATTTTTTTTAAATGTATGAAAATAATTAATAAAAATAACATGAAGTTTAGATAGAAATGTAATTTTTTTTTTAAATATTTATAATAAAAATTTGTAATTATGGTCATTACTGGATCACCAAGTCACAAATACTTATCTTTAAAAGTGATTGAATAGGTGATTGCACTTGTAATTAAATAATGATTCTAATTGACCATATTTATATATGATTGGGAAATCTATTTGATGTCCATGCAATAAATTTTTCATGGAGGTATCCATGTTGTATTTGATGGAATATTGATAAACTTAATTATATAATCATTTTACCTTCTATTAGTTAGGCCTATAATACACCTAATTTTTACCTTATATGGTTGACATAATTTCTAGGGTAAAACTCTATTTGTATTAAAATTAGCTTTAATTTTGAAACCTACATTGCTTTTCATTGTGGAACTAATTATCCTACGAAGTCACCCCAAGTATTAAAATAGTTGTTTGAAATATTTCTTTTTTCATGAGTGGCCTAGGATGGATTCAACACTATGAAACTTCGAAGTTGTTGGAGGCCTTATGTTGAACATGTAGCTTCCTAAAATTGTCTTCTCTATATATGAGATCTTAACTTATGAATGTAAAATTATGACAACATAACTACAAACTTAGTCTATTTAATCATCTCAATGTTTAATAGAGTTGTCACCACACCACACTATGTTTACCATATATTTTTAAGTTTTCCAATAAATAAATAAATAAATAAATATATATATATATATATATATATATATATATATATATATATATATATATATATATATTTATTTATTTATTTATTGGTTACATAGGAGAGTTGGTCACAACCATACTATTTTTAGTAACTGACAAGCACAAGGTTCAAACCATAGGGGCTACTCCCACCAAACCTATTTCGCTTCGTTATTGTTACCATCCTATTCAGTGAAAGAAATTAATTGGAGCACCCATTGAAGGCTCTTTGAAATAAATCGATTACGAATGTACAAATTTCACTAGGCAATATGAACAAATGCTTCCGCACTCAAGCATATAAAATAAATCTAAGATTGTCAGGAATGGAAAAGATTGCACGCTGAAATTTGCACGTTAAAATTTCCAAAGAACCTCTTATATCTGTATTATTGACAATTATTTCCAGCACTAACATATTTCTAATCCAACTGACTGTAAATTAGATGAAATGTTATGTTGGAAGTTTCCATCTTATTTATTAATAGTAAATACATTCGAGTCTTCGACAACAAACATGGCCTGATCTCATTCTCGACTTCCAATTCTTCTATTAGTATACATGGTCATCAAAGAAAATACTTCATCTTTACAGTTTTGTGCTAATTCATATTACACTGTTTTCGCCAATCATTTAAATTCTAATTGGTGGAAACAAAAGAACAAAGAAAAGAAATGTCAGACATGTAGAATAACAAACTTACCAGTGGATTGTAGCATTATACTGCGCATTGTTTTGCACTTTGATTATGAGAGTGTCCCCATTAGTAACATAGAGTGTTGGACCTGGGAATTGGCCATTCACTGTGATAATATCGTGTGTCCCGCACAGCCGCGTCACCGTCTTGGATTGAAGCTGTACTCATTGGCCACAAGGCATCAGTTAGACCAGCGTGGACATAGCAACAATGCATAAATTTAACAAAATGTAGTTTACAAATGATGACGTGGCTAAGCAATCATAAATTATTGAATGTTAAAAATAGTTTCAGGATAAAGAAGACATACAACGAACGTATGAGTTTGCTCAATGGCAACGACCGTGGCAGCCAAAAACGTGAGGCAGACTAACGCCGGCAAAAGCCTTATCACCGCCATTGAAGACAGATTATGCAACCTACGAAATGCAACCTCGGAGCAAATATTAGCCTTCGTCGATGTTGGCCAAGAGCTATAAGATCACTAATCCCCTACACAGTTCTAACTGATCTTTTTGAAATACAATCAATCTAGATAAGTAAGAGAGGACAGAGTTGCAGAAATCGAATGTCGCATGGATCTATTTATAAGTGTAGATTGCTATTTTCCAACAGAGAATTGGTCCACGATGAAGTGGTTGGGTAAAGTTGAAGATGGGGTTTATAATATAATCAACGACGAAGATTCCATGCGCGTCCTCGTCCTATTAACGCGCTGAGATAAGTGACAGTGAACAGTTCAACGAAACGTTATTAGCGTAAACGATTACACGTCCTTTACCATAGACACGCTTTTGACGTCCTTTACCATTTCAATTGCTAGCTTGTTTCAATTTGCCATCTAATATTAAATCTTTATGTTGCATTTAAATAAAAATGTTCATAGATTCTTTAATAATTCCTGTCGAAGTCCACACCTCAATGACATACATAGTAACTAAATTCTAAACGACTTTAATTTGCTATTATTTGATGTTTGGTACAACAACCACGCCGTAATAAAGAAATAATTTATCAAGGAGTAAGCGACTGGTAATAAAGAAATAAATTTTATCATGTGCAACCTTGAAGAGAATGCATTCTCAGTTAAAATTTTTAGGGATAAATCCCATGCCCCAACTTACTACTGAGGAAGACGGTGTGGAAATGTAAATTTTGTTAGGTTAAAATCATAATAATTCGCTTTGCAGTTCAGCAGTCGTGTACACGGAATCTTCTATCTGGTCAATATTCGCAAGTCGGAGAATTAAAATATCAAAAACCAAAATCCAAAGTCAAACAATATAACAGAGTCCAGAGATGCAACAAGTGGAAAAATAAAGTGCCTTGCTTGTCCTTTGAAAACTTCTTCCAAATATTTATTTAAATTCGGCCGACCAGAACATCAGAAGCTCTGTGGAAGGGACGATTTGACAAAAAAATCGTGTTCATTAGCTTAATTTTGGACTTTATACTCTCCCCGTATCCATGTTTCCCCACGTCAACGCTAACTGCAACGACTCCGCATCTGAGATGATTTAATTAGTCCTAGAATGTGTCACGCCGCCAGCCCTTAGGGTCCCAATGAGGTCAGCCGACCAACGTCGTGTGCCACCGTCCATATCCTTTCAGACGAGGATTACGCTTTCCAGTGTTTTAGTCAGCTTGCACAAAACAAACAATAACAACTCACATAACAATATACTTAAATCATGGGGTTAGGAGAAGCATGGCATGCACTTGTAACAATGAGTGTTCACCACAAGTACACACAAAGTCTGAGGAATCAAGAGTAACTTTATTTATCAATAATGGATAAATGGTTTGATATTACAATACTAGATCCGAAGACTCACAAGTACCTTTATAATAGACTATGGCTCCCTCACGGAATGGCTCATGTCTTTAGGAGGCCTCCATGGTCGAAAAAAACAAGCCCTCACAAGACAAGACTCAATTGTGCTTCCTAACCATCTAGGGTCCAAGTCTTTCAGATACAGATTGATCTTTCGCCTCACTTAGACTATGTTTGTAGGTAGGTCGCTAGTCCCAACTCCTTCTTGCTTGTCTTAGTTCATTGCCCTGCTTATCTAGCCAAGCTCTTACTCCTATCATGGGAAAATGCAAGGTACGATTTTTTAGCTTACTTTGGTTTGATCGCAAGGAAACTTTGAGAGTTGGTGCAGGATGGTTGAAACAATCCACCTCACCATAATCCTCCCCCACTTAAAATCTATGATACTCTCAATGATAGTACACTTGTGGCATACACCATCAAGAGGTTATCATCTTGAAGGCTCTTTGTATTGTTTTCATGCTCACAAACCAAGGACCACTTCACTTCATCTATCTACACCACACCAACACCCACTTCTCTCATTCTACCTAGCTCCTAGCTCATTCTTGTTAGGTACCTTTTAGTTGGCTAACAAAGCAACTACTTGCCCCTTCATGTTGTTTATACCCTAGGGCTCACGACCATCATCGCCTTCCTATGTCTTACCATCTACACCTACCCTTGATGTTGAACTCTCTAGTGAGGCGAAACACAGACCTTGTCGCACATCCTTCACACTTTTGCTCTTCTTGGCATCCAAGGTTGAACATGTCATCCTTGCCTGATTCTTGAGGTTGTTCCCTTTTATACTTTGCAATCAATTAACCATTCCTATCTTGGTAGATTCTTTGAGTCATTCTTCATTACAACTTGATAAATATCCTTCCCGCTATCCTCCTATTTGAAAAGACTTATGTAGTGATCAATGCTTCACATGACTGATAAATAAACCGATGATAGCAATGTAATTTAGTGTGCTCAAATCGTTCATCACATGATCCCAATAAGTATTGTGCTTTGTTCTCCCTCTTTATCTGCTAGCTTTATTATCAATTCTTATAATGTCTTTCAATTCCATGGGGACGTATAACTAGACCTTGAAATTCTCAAATATAACTGCCATATTCGCCAATTATTGATAGCTTTGTTTCCATATCTATAAATATATTTGTTTCGACTTTCTTCTAGGTTTCCCAAAATAGTCCTTGCATCTGTAATTATTTATAAAATACTAGAATAATTTAGCTCCCACTTTTGTAGGGAAGTTATAATATTAGTGGAATCCTCCTCAAGAACAATTCTATTGAAACCTAGATTCACCATAATTCAGAGGCTCATAAGCATCGCCCTTACTTCAACTTGGTGATTTGTGGTAATTCCTAGATCCTCAACATATGTAGCCACTAGTCGACCTCTGTTATTCTTGATGAGGCCCCCACCACTAGCATGACCTGGGTTGCCTTTCGCAACACCAACAAAGTTAAATTTTTACCCAATCTTTGTGAGGACATTCTCATCTAGTATCTAGTCTCACCTTATTGATGTTTTCCATATTTAACATATATTTTTCTCTAGAGAGGATCATTGTAAGATTTTCTCGATACACAATATTTTCAATACAATCCTCCAAGAGGACTTTTTCAACTTGGCATAAACCCCAATTATTCCTTTGGTTTTATTTTTGAACACTCGTCTATTTCTTTCCAACCAAATCCTTCAACAAATATGTGGAATACATTTTTGCCAAAAAATACTGCTTCCTAAGTGCCACTATTTCCAAATCCTGATTAGAGAATATGGAATGACCCAAGCAACATTAATTTATCTCAATGAGGTGGAATAGCGGGAGGAGAGCGATGGAGGAGCGGAAGGAGAGCGATGGAGGAGCGGAAGGAGAAGCAATGGCGGTTGGTGGGAACCTCGAACTGGCGGATGGCGAGGATCTAGAGGTAGGATCTACTATAGCAGGAAGGAGACAGGGGGGTCAGGATCCCCTATCCGCATAGTTCAAAAAAGCAAGAGGGACCGACCCTCCTGACAAATTCTCAAAAAAAGGGCCCCAGCAGGGGTCGGGGGACCCTAGGAAGGGCTTGTCCTTCTTGGAAATGCTAAGAGGCAAAAGGAAGGAGGGGACTGGTGACTTACCTCCTCTAATACCAAACAACAATAGGATAAAGGCCTCGACTGAAACCATGGAAAGATTTTTGGCTATGGAATCATTCTCCTTAGTTGGCAAGTTCCTGGGTGGGAGACCAGATATTGAAACCATACGTTCCTGGGCTTTGACCAAATGGAAAATGATAGGAAATCTAGATATTGTGGCTTTATCGAGGGGATTTTTCATGTTAAGATTCAATAACAAAGCCGATGCAGATCGAATACTGATGGGAGGACCCTGGTTTTTAGGAAAACGTAGCCTATTCCTTAGACAATGGGGGGAGGACTTCGATCCAGACAAGCAAAACATCAATATAGCACCTATTTGGGTTCGCCTACCAAAGCTACCAACATAGTTCTTCAATGAGTACTGGCTTAATGGCATAGCCAAAACCATAGGAGAGTTGGTGGCCATAGATCACCCGACCAGGGCAAGGACGAGAATGATGCATGCCAGGATCTACGTGAATGCCAACCTAGACTCTAAACTTCTGACCCAGGTGGAGCTAGAATATGGAGACTATCTAAGGGTGCAACCGGTGGAGTACGAGAACAAGCCGGCTTTTTGCAGCGAATGTAAAACTCAGGGTCATCTCAGGAACCAATGCCCGGTTTCATCAACCAAAAAGGAAGCCATGAACATACCCCAATATAGCAAGACAAATGGGAGAGGGATCCCTACAAACCAAGGATCTCGACAAGCCTTTGTAGGATACAGGCCAGTCAGGCCCAACCAGGACAATCGGGGCAATGCAGGCCAACCCCAGTTTTAGGAGAAAGGAAAACAATGGTGCGAGGAGGTCAAGGACCTTCAGGTATGTAACAAGGATCCTACCTTTAATAAATTCGAAGTCTTAGCCAACATTGATGCCGAAAAAGAAATGGGTGAGAAGGAAAATCCCCAAATAGAGTTTCCTAAAACCCTAGAGTCCCCTGCCAAATCTGGCCCATCTACGATTGATCCAAAAAATCCCAAAACATCCTCTCACGGGAAGAAACAGGACCCGGGGTACTTCAGCCAAAATCTAGAAGGAATGGAGTCAATATTTGAGGTGGTTGAATCAGTGGGTATCAAAAGAGCTTCCAGTCCAGTTCTGCAACAACTTTTCCCCTATCAAGGGAGCCCTAACCTTACAGAATCCTCAACGAGAAATCCTCAGACCAAGGATCTTAAATTTTAGGAGCTCAGACAAAGTAAAGAGGATATTGAAAATGGTGATGACACCTTTCAGAATGAGGAGAGGGATCCCATGCCTCCTCACTTCAGTCCAAAAAAAACCAGAAGTACAACCAAGTCTCCTATCGATTATGGAAGCGAGAAAAAGAGAGGGCGGATGACCACTGCAGAACATTATAGACTTAGGATCAATAATGAAATTGCTAATGGCAAACAAAAAACACTTCTACAACAAGCTATTCCAAGTCAGGACGATAGCAATACAAACAAACCCCTTTTGGTCCAAGGAAAGGGGAGAGGAAAAAATAACAAACCGTCTAAATGAAGGTTCTCTCATGGAATGTGAGAGGCCTAAATGGCCTACCGAAGCAAAGGGTAGTGAAATAAATAAGGAAAGAATTCAGTCCTACAATAATTTTTCTTCAAGAAACAAAAATAGACAAAATACAATCAACATCCATAGCTAAAAATATTTGGAAACAAGGGGAAGTTGCTTTTCAACAGGCAATGGGAGCGTCTGGCAGAATAATGATCTTATGGGATCCAAACAAATTAGAAGGTATTGTGCTACAGGCGGATGATAGAGTGCTCAGTGTCCTATTCCATGATACTGATCAAAACAAATCCTGGATTATGTCAAATGTGTATGCCCCAACTTCTATCCAGGGATGATCAGAGTTATGGGAACATCTAGGCCACTTAAATCAAGCCTTCAACAACATTCCTTGGGTGATTGTTGGTGACTTTAACACCCCCTTATACCCGTATGACAAAAAGGGAGGATCTGGAATTTCATCAAAAAGCATGGAAGACTTTAATAACTTCATAAACATAAATGAATTGATGGATGTCAAACTAAAAGGAGCCAAATTTACCTGGACCAACCGAAGAATAGGGAGCCAGCTGATTCAGGAAATATTGGACAAATTTTTTCTATCTAAGGAAGCCATCACAATGTTTGGTGATTCTATACTGCAGGCTCTTCCCAAAAGTGCTTCAGACCATAGCCCTCTTTTGTTTGAGGTCATTCAAGCCAACCCTTTCAAAAAACCATTCTGGTTCCAATCAATGTGGGTTAAACATGATGACCTGAGGGAACGAATCAAAGAATGGTGGTTGCAACCTTGTCAGGGAAGTTCCTCATTCAAATTAGCTCAGAAGCTAAGGATGGTTAAAGATAAACTCAGAATCTGGAATAGAGAAGTATTTGGCAATATTTTTGAAAATAAGAAAGCAGTTGGAGAGAAACTACAAATGATTGAAAGCAGAATCCAGAATGGCAACTATGATGAGGCAACAAGATTAGAAGAGAGGGACACCCTCAGTGAGTTTCACAATATCCTTGCTTGTGAGGAAATCTATTGGAGACAAAAATCTAGAGCTCTGTGGTTAAAGGAGGGAGACTCAAACTCAAAAATTTTTCATGTGTCCACCCTAAGAAATAGGAGCAATAACAAAATCAACAATCTTATTAAGGCGGACGGATCCTCAACTCAGAACATCCAGGAAATCAGAGAAGAGGTAGTTGATTACTTCAACACCCTATTGGGTGAAGAAACTATCTATCAGGTTGAGGCAAAATATTCTCTTCTCCAGTTCATACCTCAACTCATTGATGAGTCCACAAATGATTCTCTCATAGCGGCTTTCACTGATGAGGAAGTCAAAGAAGCCTTGTTCAGTATGGAACCGGATAAGGCACCTGGACCTGATGGGTTTCCACCCCGCTTCTTTCAGGCTTACTGGGACATTGTGGGTGCAGATGTCATGGCTGCCATTAGGGAATTTCAAACCTCAACACATATTCCTAGGGGATTCAATTCCACATTTATAGTGTTGATTCCGAAAGTCCAAAACCCAAGGACAATGGCTGATTTCAGGCCGGTCAGTTTGTGTAACGTATCCTACAAAATCCTCACCAAGGTGTTAGCCAATAGGTTCAAAGTAATTTTATCGGGTATTATTGACCAGAGTCAGGGGAGCTCGGTTCAAGGAAGATCAATTTTAGACGGTGTTATTACGGTCCATGAGGCCCTCCATACTGCAGCTCAGACAAAGAAAGCAACCATGGCTCTAAAATTAGACATGAACAAAGCCTTCGATAGGATTAATTGGGAGTTCCTGGATGCAATATTACTAAAATTTGGATTTCATCCTCAATGGGTTAGACTAATCAGAGGATGCATTACGAAGCCTTGGTTTTCGGTCTTGGTGAATGGGTCAACGATAGGTTACTTTCAAAGAAAAAGAGGATTAAGGCAAGGAGACCCTATTAGCCCTATGCTTTTCATCATTGTGGTAGAAGCTTTAGGTAGGACAATCAGGGCCGCCTCTATTGCAGGACTCATTTCAGGCATTCAAGCGACCTCCTCTACCAATCCCGTCACTCACCAACAATTTGTGGATGACACATTGTTGCTAACCCTGGCTTCAGTGGTGGAGGCTAAAAGGATCAAACACATTCTTAAGATGTATGAAGAAGCTACTGGCCAGAAGGTGAATTTCAACAAAAGCAAGCTCTATTTCCTCAATACCCCTGCTCCCAGACAAACCAGCATTGCAAGGATTTTGGAATGTCACACTGCATCCCTCCCAACCTCCTATCTAGGCATGCCCTTATTCTCAGGAACCCCAGAAGGAGCAATGTGGAATAACGTTCTGGAGAGGATCCAAAAAAAGTTGGCGGGATGGAAAGGCCATCTCCTATCCCAGGTAGGGAAAGCGACGCTCACCATGGCTTCCCTGCAGAGCATTCCTATTTACTTTTTATCCATGTTCAAAGCCCCAAGCAAAGTGTATCAAAAAATTAAACAATTCCAAAAAAAATTCCTTTGGTCTGGGATGGAAGAGAAAAAAAGGATCCACTTGGTTGGGTGGAGCAAAGTTTGCAAACCTAGAACTAATGGAGGATTAAATCTAAGGAAAGTCTCTCTCCTAAATACGATGCTTTTAGCTAAACAAGCTTGGCGACTGCTATCTAATGTTGAAAATGAGTGGACAACCATAGTCAAGAGGAAATACCTCCAGGGAGCAGACTTCCTTAATGAAAATTTGGTAAGCAGGGGATCCACCTTCTGGAAAGCAATCCTCACTAGCAGAGAGTTGGTCAAGAATGGGATCAGATGGATATTAGGTAATGGCCACAAAATCAACTTTTGGGAAGATAGGTGGGCCAGATCTGAGGCTCTTTCAAGCAACCCTCACTTGGCTAGGCTCAAAGATCACACGAAATGTTCCATAGGGCTTCAGGTGGCAGATTACATAAGGCAGGATAGGAACTTCCCAAAATGGTAGACTATCAGGGTCCAGGGTTTTTCGTCGAGTGCGGAGAGCTTCAGAATATTCTACATCAGCAGCTCATACCCACAGGGAATACTGAAGACCATATAGTGTGGGCAAAAATAGAAAGTGGAGAATTTTTAGTCAAAACTGCCTACAACTTACTTCTCAATCATGAAGACAACCAGTTTCAACCTCATCTGGTCTGGATAAAGGGCCTCATCCCCAAAATATCTTTCTTCTCATGGTTGGTTATTCAAGAAAGGATCCTTACCATTGACCAAATGCTAACTAAAGGAATGATTATTGCTAACCGGTGCTTCATGTGCAGGGCAGGATGGGAATCAGTTCAACACCTTTTTTTAGAATGCTCGGTGACCACCTCGATTCTAGATGGGCTTTTCCAAGCATTTAGAATCTCTTGGGCTAAACCAGCCTCAATCCCTGAAGTCTTCCAACAATGGCCCTTCCCCTTTGTTAATCCAAAATTGAGGTTCCTTTGGAAGATAAGTTGGCACCACTTCCTTTGGCAAATTTGGTTAGAGAGGAACCATAGAGCCTTTAATGAGTCCAAGCATAATTCTCAAACCATCCTCAACCGAATCCTCACCTTTGCAAAAGAAAATACCAGCATCTTTCCTTCAGATGATAGAGGAACCCTTCCTTCAAAAAAACAATTAGCCCTATCCCTAGGCATCCCATTGGAGGATAATTCCTCGGTACCAAAACCTAACCCTAGAGCTGGAATCATTTGGGAGCCTCCCCCTACAGGCTGGTCCAAGCTCAATTTTTATGGCATGGTGAAGGATAACCCGGGGTGGGCGGGTGCTAGAGGAGTAATCAGAGATCATCAAGGAAACATGATTTTGGCCTTTGCTGAACCATTAGGATCTAGAACTAACAATGAGGCTGAGGCTAGAGCATTGTGGAGGGGCCTATTGCTGGCTCGAGAGATCCAAGGCAACCTGATGGTGGAAGGAGACTCAAAAATCATTATCAACCTTTTAACTAATGGCAAAAAACCACCCTGGAGGATTGAAGCCATTATCCATGAGGCAAGGACCCTTTTCGAGGCCAGACAAGGAAAGAGGGCTCGCCACGTCTTCCGTGAGGCCAACAGATCAGTGGAAAAATTGGCAAATGCAGGGGTCGAGGCCAGCAGATTGACTACATGGACACGTGATGTGCCTCATGAAATTGATCTCACCCTTCGCAATGATAGACAACCTATGCTCTAAGGGTGGCGGTAGAAAAGCGGCCAATATCCACGTGGCCAATGTGCATCATGAGGCCGCGTTACAAAAAAATCCCAATCAGATGGAGTTGATTCCTAGGTCAACATTCTCAAATACCTCGAACAGGATTGATGGGGGAATCCACAAGGGTAGGATTCCAAGGTATGGAAAGGTAAACATCCCGACCCACACCACCAACCTCCTCTGGGGACTCAGCATCGAAATATTCAACATTATTGGCCACATCTATGGCGACAAGGCGGGGGTCAATTCTGTGCAGACTCCGATGGTGGCAATTTCAAATTTTGGTAAGCATCTCAAGAAGACAAAGAATCATTGCAATGAGAGGTGGACTACGAGGAAACGGACGTTGTTGACTGATAGGGCCACCTGGCGTGAAGCCCAAATGGAGGACGTTGGTTGGACCGGGTCCATGCAAAGTACAAAGGTCGATGAAGGCACAATAAAAATGGTGATAATGGCATTTAGTGAGGATCCAAATCATAATGACATGGAGGTAGTTGGGAGGTGGATAAGGCTGATAGATCACGCATGGAAGCAGAAGACACAGGTGGAGGATTACGACCGGTCCTTTCCAATGCATGGTAATCTCCCTAAGGACAGTGTTGATCTACGGACAATCAAAGGCAGCCAAAATCACACGCTGGCACCCAAGGACAACTGGCACAAATCCAAGGTGGCAAAGGGGGGATGGATCCCCGAATATGGCACACCAATTAAGGAAAACCCCATATCTTACCACCATGGCTTTAAACCCTATTCCTTCCCCAACAGTAGCAAAAGAGGAAATCGACAGTGTGTTAACCTGAGAAAGTCTGAACGAATCATAAGGAAGAAGACTGCGAGTGGAAATATGACTTACGTTGAGCCGAGCATGGTCATCATGGAACCCGTGGCTCAGGCCATCCTCACTGAGCGGTGTTTTACCCAATTTTTTGACCTATTCTCGGGGGTAGAGGAAGATATCACCCAGGCGGTGATGGACACTTGGGAGGATGACAAAGTGGAGATACGAGGAAGAGAGTTCATCATTGATGTGAACATGCTGGCTATGGTAACTGGTCAGACGGTGAAAGGTCGCTCCATCCATCGCCAGAAACATCACTGGGAGGTGGAATTGAAGGAATTTCGTGACAACCCAAAAATTTTCAAGGAAGCCAAGAATGGGCTCACCAGAATGGATTTGCCCACTCCGTGGAATGGGGTCATGAAAAACATGATGGATTTTATCACGGTTGAGGATCCCAGTAAGACTTTGCTGAGCTTTCACTATGCATTCGTAAACTTCTTTCGGGATGTCAACCCGATAAGTATTCCTCAGTTTCTGATGAACTCGATGAACTACACCATCAACGCCTATCATAGCAAGAGAGGGTCTGCCATGCCGATGCACCAAGGATTGTTCAAAGTAATCTATAAGTGGGTGTTGGCCATGACACCTAATCCCAAACCTCAAGTCATCGAGGAGATACCACCCAGTCATCAGCCAGATAGCTCGGGGGCAAGAGCTAGCCCAAGCACCAGCAAACCTTCGTCTGTGTCTCCGGTGAAGAAGAGAGTGGGGGAGCCCATAACCAGAGGGGGCACGACCAAGAAAAAACTAAGGATTGAGGAACCCCCAATGAGATCCTCATTGAGACTCAAGAACAAACAAATCCAAGGCAGCTCCAAAACCAGTGCTAGCGACCTGGACGAGGAGGGACCTACAATCATGGTTCTCAAAAGGTTCATTCTAAAATCTTATGCGGCCATCATCCACCAAATGCAGGAGCACTATGACACTATGACTCAGGTGATCTTCAATGAAGGATACATGCCAAAAGTTGAGGCCAAGGACGATGACGAGGAAGAAGAGGACGAAAAGGAAGAGGAGCTCGAGGAAGATGTCGAAGATGAGGCATGAGGATCCTCGGGTCCTAGGGGGTATCATTTTTGGTTGAAATTTTTTAGAGGAAGTAATCCTCTTAGGGTTGAGGTTCCCTTTTCCTTTTGTAATGTTGATCAGTGTGGCTTGCCCATCTTGGTTGGTCCTGTTTTGTTTTTGGTCTTTGTATACGTCGCCTACCTGGCTAGGACTACTAGGAAGTTTAGTAGTTGTAGAGGACAGAAGATCCTCAGGATAACTAGGATCCGTAGCTTCAGCTGAAGGCTGTCTTTTGTAAAAGGTTTTGGGTCAACCTGTAAAACCCGGTAATTAATGAAGAAATTTACTTACCAAAAAAAAATTCTCTCAATGACATATTTGTATAAGTTGATCAATTTTTTTTAATTTTTATCTTTTACTCAAAAAAAATCTCTCAATGACATATTTAGGATATCTCAAAAAAATTACAAGTTCCAAAAATGTGATCCACACACTCATCCTCTTTGCTACACAAGATACAAACAAATGGAACCACAATCCCTCTTTTGAACATATTGTCTTTTATGAGGATCTTATTGAGAATGGCAATCCAAAAAAACATAGAAACCTTAGGGATGATGTTTAGCTTCCAAATTATTTTAATATTGGTTTTCTGTGAGGTTACTTTGTCCAAGACACTATACCCATTCTTCACTAATTATTGGCATTGCTGGTTTCTTCCCCAAATTATTTGATCCTCCTTTGAGCTTCTACCTAAATAATATCTCCTTAAAAGTTTCTATATATCTTTACCCCCTAGGCCTTGCATATCCTCTTGCAAGATTTTCCACTCCTAAAAATCACCCACCCTATGAATGTAACTAGTATTTTTCTTACCATAGGTTCTAGTTAAATATTCTTCGATGTATTTGAACTTTCTATAGTTTGCTAAAGGTTCCTCTTAAATCCAAGGGTTTTTCCAAATGTTTATTTTGTCCCCTTTACCTACTTTCCATTTTAGCCCTTGCCATGGAACTTTCCTACTGTTGATAATAGTTTACCAAAAAATAGACCCACGTGGAGGATTAGAACAACTAGTAAAGTGGTTTCTGCCCTATAAGTATTTATTTTGGATAATGCTATCCCATTTCCATGATGTTGTAGCACAAATCCTCGAACCATGTTTAGCTAGAAAGGCTCTATTTAGATCTCTTAACTTCCTCAATACAAGACCCTTATTCTATAAAGACTGGCAATAGGTATCCCAAGCTACCATATGTATATGTTTTTTTGCATTTAGTGCCATCCCATAAGATTTTTTTTGTAATTTTTTTAAGTCTCTTCCACTTTATGTGTATAATAAGTTGTACTTTCTCCATAGAGGATAACAAAGATCCCTTCCAACCTTGAAGTTTACTATTAAATTTATCAATAATCGGATTCCAAAGTTCATATTTCATTTTACTTATAAACAAATGCAAACCAAGATAGGTGATAGGGAACTTTTCCTCCTTACAACTCAAAACTTTAATTATGTGATTTCTTTTACTTTCCTTTGTGTTTAAAAGATAATCCTTTTTT
>JAQPPZ010015947.1:2500-5000 GCA_028583015.1 Wollemia nobilis
ACCCTAAAACCCTAAACCCTAAACCCTAAACCCTAAACCCTAAACCCTAAACCCTAAACCCTAAACCCTAAACCCTAAACCCTAAACCCTAAACCCTAAACCCTAAACCCTAAACCCTAAACCCTAAACCCTAAACCCTAAACCCTAAACCCTAAACCCCAAACCCTAAACCCTAAACCCTAAACCCTAAACCCTAAACCCTAAACCCTAAACCCTAAACCCTAAACCCTAAACCCTAAACCCTAAACCCTAAACCCTAAACCCTAAACCCTAAACCCTAAACCCTAAACCCTAAACCCTAAACCCCAAACCCTAAACCCTAAACCCTAAACCCTAAACCCTAAACCCTAAACCCTAAACCCTAAACCCTAAACCCTAAACCCTAAACCCTAAACCCTAAACCCTAAACCCTAAACCCTAAACCCTAAACCCTAAACCCTAAACCCTAAACCCTAAACCCTAAACCCTAAACCCTAAACCCTAAACCCTAAACCCTAAACCCTAAACCCTAAACCCTAAACCCTAAACCCTAAACCCTAAACCCTAAACCCTAAACCCTAAACCCCAAACCCCAAACCCTAAACCCTAAACCCTAAACCCTAAACCCTAAACCCTAAACCCTAAACCCTAAACCCTAAACCCTAAACCCTAAACCCTAAACCCTAAACCCTAAACCCTAAACCCTAAACCCTAAACCCTAAACCCTAAACCCTAAACCCTAAACCCTAAACCCTAAACCCTAAACCCTAAACCCTAAACCCTAAACCCTAAACCCTAAACCCTAAACCCTAAACCCTAAACCCTAAACCCTAAACCCTAAACCCTAAACCCTAAACCCTAAACCCTAAACCCTAAACCCTAAACCCTAAACCCTAAACCCTAAACCCTAAACCCTAAACCCTAAACCCTAAACCCTAAACCCTAAACCCTAAACCCTAAACCCTAAACCCTAAACCCTAAACCCTAAACCCTAAACCCTAAACCCTAAACCCTAAACCCTAAACCCTAAACCCTAAACCCTAAACCCTAAACCCTAAACCCTAAACCCTAAACCCTAAACCCTAAACCCTAAACCCTAAACCCTAAACCCTAAACCCTAAACCCTAAACCCTAAACCCTAAACCCTAAACCCTAAACCCTAAACCCTAAACCCTAAACCCTAAACCCTAAACCCTAAACCCTAAACCCTAAACCCTAAACCCTAAACCCTAAACCCTAAACCCTAAACCCTAAACCCTAAACCCTAAACCCTAAACCCTAAACCCTAAACCCTAAACCCTAAACCCTAAACCCTAAACCCTAAACCCTAAACCCTAAACCCTAAACCCTAAACCCTAAACCCTAAACCCTAAACCCTAAACCCTAAACCCTAAACCCTAAACCCTAAACCCTAAACCCTAAACCCTAAACCCTAAACCCTAAACCCTAAACCCTAAACCCTAAACCCTAAACCCTAAACCCTAAACCCTAAACCCTAAACCCTAAACCCTAAACCCTAAACCCTAAACCCTAAACCCTAAACCCTAAACCCTAAACCCTAAACCCTAAACCCTAAACCCTAAACCCTAAACCCTAAACCCTAAACCCTAAACCCTAAACCCCAAACCCTAAACCCTAAACCCTAAACCCTAAACCCTAAACCCTAAACCCTAAACCCCAAACCCTAAACCCTAAACCCTAAACCCTAAACCCTAAACCCTAAACCCTAAACCCTAAACCCTAAACCCTAAACCCTAAACCCTAAACCCTAAACCCTAAACCCTAAACCCTAAACCCTAAACCCTAAACCCTAAACCCTAAACCCTAAACCCTAAACCCTAAACCCTAAACCCTAAACCCTAAACCCTAAACCCTAAACCCTAAACCCTAAACCCTAAACCCTAAACCCTAAACCCTAAACCCTAAACCCTAAACCCTAAACCCTAAACCCTAAACCCTAAACCCTAAACCCTAAACCCTAAACCCTAAACCCTAAACCCTAAACCCTAAACCCTAAACCCTAAACCCTAAACCCTAAACCCTAAACCCTAAACCCTAAACCCTAAACCCTAAACCCTAAACCCTAAACCCTAAACCCTAAACCCTAAACCCTAAACCCTAAACCCTAAACCCTAAACCCTAAACCCTAAACCCTAAACCCTAAACCCTAAACCCTAAACCCTAAACCCTAAACCCTAAACCCTAAACCCTAAACCCTAAACCCTAAACCCTAAACCCTAAACCCTAAACCCTAAACCCTAAACCCTAAACCCCAAACCCCAAACCCTAAACCCTAAACCCTAAACCCTAAACCCTAAACCCTAAACCCTAAACCCTAAACCCTAAACCCTAAACCCTAAACCCTAAACCCTAAACCCTAAACCCTAAACCCTAAACCCTAAACCCTAAACCCTAAACCCTAAACCCTAAACCCTAAACCCTAAACCCTAAACCCTAAACCCTAAACCCTAAACCCTAAACCCTAAACCCTAAACCCTAAACCCTAAACCCTAAACCCTAA
>JAQPPZ010015949.1:0-67405 GCA_028583015.1 Wollemia nobilis
GCCAAATCTAGGTATTGTGCGACTTCAACTACGTGGATTTCAAAGGCAACGTTCACCTACTTTGTTTTAACTGCTCTGCACTTGCCGTCGGATGTCTGCGTAACCTGCCATGCCAGCGGTTCTGGGCAAAAAACTTGTTGACCGCCTACTTTAGTATCTTTCAAACATTACTCCTTTATTTTATTTGAATTGCATGGATTTGATGTTTTGTCTTATTCATTGGATTTTACCCTTATGTGACAAATTACCTTATTCAAGCTTCGATTTATTCCTTGGATTTATATAAAGCCTTGACACCTTCGTGAGCAACTAACGAAGGGCTACGAATCATCTCTTTCCTTGCATGTCTATGTGTCCTTGCTTGGCAATATTAGCTATGACTACCCATGGTTACCTCTCACAGGCTCCGAAATGCATTGTTTCGTAACGATGTTTATTCCTCAACCTACGTAAGCCACACTATTCGAACCTCTTGAAGTCATTGGCTTCCCCTACGAGAAATCCTGCGTTCAACTCTCCCCAGTACCATGATTTACATCCTCCAATCCAACCGCCCATAATTTTATATATTCCCGATACCATTTGCTATTTAACCAATCACTATGTCTATTTGCCAGGCCATTGGTTTGGGATTTTCCAACATGAATATGTTTCCATCTAACAGAACCACGTCTGATCACTGCTTTGGTGTTGCAACATAATTTATATCTTTGCCATAGATTCTACGCCATACTCGGTATCTTCCACTTTAGTAGGGAAATGCAAACGCAGGGGCCATATTTTCCCCACTAAAGCTTCTTCCCATTTAGCAGATTCTACGTCCACGACCTTCTGTTTGGCCCAATCTACCTGTTGTTCTATTCATCGTTTAACCTTTGCTGTCATGCCGAGAAGAATGTTGCTTGTTTGCTTTGTTTCTTCGGTGACCCTCTCTAGGATATTACCGACGTCCACTTCATCTGGCTATCGACATAGCCCATTCTTGTCGTCTACTATGACCACGTTGCGTTCTTACAAATGAAGTTGGCCAGAGCTTGTGTTGTCCTCCTGGCTATCCGCTATGATGGTCCCATTCACCACATTGGTGACCTATCCGGTGTCTTTCCTCTATCATCGGGTGTGTGAAGGCGTGCCAGAACAATAGTGAAGTGTGGGTAAACCTCCATTGGTCGACCTCGTCAAACTCTCAGATGCCCTCATAAGACTTTGTCCACATCCCGACACATTCATTGACATATGCCATGCGGACCTCCACGTCACCCAGGGCTTTTATACCACATTTCACCGACTGCTTATGTTTCATTCGATGTCAAAATTTATGCTGGCCCTTGCCATCCGCCATGTCGAGCCACGTCATCACGGGTTTATCCAATTAATGCCATGTCGTCATTGGGATTCTTCCCTCAAACACATGGCGTCCATCATATCATTCCACTGTCAAGGTGACACAATTTATACGTAGCCCGACATGTTCGTTGTGAAGATCTGAATGCACCCCCATATTGATCTTTAACTCCGACATGGACGTCTTAGCACCAGTTATAGCTATCGATTTCTTAACTTCTAAATTCAACCTGCTACCTCCACATCTGCATGGTTATATTCATGCTTCACCACCTCGGGTTGCTTACTGGTCCATTACTATTGGTCCATCGCCGTCACCGTGTATCCACTCCTAAAGTTTCCACGTTCACCATGCTCGATCGAGGTCTCTGCAAAAAGAATTAAGATGACAAAACCCTTTTATTAGACACAAACTAACCTATCATTTTAGTAAGCCAAAATAATCAATTCATTCATTTTTTTTATTTATTTATTTTTTAAATTAATACTTCTTATACACATCTATCATGGGCATTAAACTCCAATAATAGCTGGATAATTTATTACTTGCTTTTACTTTTATTTTTATTTTTATTCTCATATATCTATACATATATATGAAATATGCATATAGACATATATTTTATTATAACTTTCTCTTGAATTGATAGGACACAAGCATATTACACATACATGATAAAAACAACAACACAATATTAGCAACAACATTGCTAACACAACATTGACGATTAAAATCATCGACAACAAAATGATGCTAAAAATCGTAAACAAAAAAAATTGACAACAAAAAGTTGCTAACAACAAAAAGTCATTGACAATAAAAAATCGTCAACAAGAAAAGGTTGTCGACAATAAAAAATCATCGACAAGAAAAAGCTATCGACAATAAAAAATCATCGATAAGAAAAATTTGTCGACAATAAAAATCGTCGATCAAAACTGACAATAACTGCAAGCCCATAACAAACGAAAGCATCAGACACTAAAACAAAATGTAAAGATCTAGATACCAAAACGAAAATGTGGGTCCCCAATTGTGGGGTACGTTTTGGAATAGCCACAATAGTAGGTTGATATTTTTATAGCACCCTTCTTCAGAATTCCCTCTCCTACTCCTCTCCTTTCCAACTTCTCCAAATAGCATGCACAAATGAGCTAAAATGGCACTTTTTGGCCTTTTTATAGCTCTAAAAGAAGTCGACTGCCCTTGGGTGGGATGAGTGCACTTTTGGCTGGCCATCCCACCCTGGGATGGTCATTAATTCTGTCCTCATCCCCCATAGGGACATCCACAAGCAAATTTCACTAAAAACATTAAAAAACTCAAAAAATTGGCCAAAAACCTACCAAAAATAAGGCAAAATGGGTAAGAAAATTGGAGAGATCAAGACTAAACCTATAATAATTTTTGATGCATCATAAGACTCTATTTTAGTCCCCAAGAAGGCCTCAATTTTTGGACCTCTCCACAAGAATGATATATTTGGCCTTTTTCTTCCAAAACTATTCATCAAAACAGTCAAAAATCACCTCCAAATAGGTATTTAGTACCATGGGCGAAATAAAGAGTTACCCCAATGAAGTCATATGTGTCAATTGACTAATAATTTTAGCATTTGTCATGCCCTCATAGACTCATCGCTTAAGGGGGTAGTCATAATAATGAATTAAAAAATTGAAGCAACATTTAAACACTCAGAAGTGTAAATTCCATGCATTCAAAAGAATCTTGGCTAGAGATAAATTTTCAAGCCCATGTTGGGGCAAAGAAATAGCATAAGAAGAAAATTAAATAGGCTTGACCTCATTGAAACCTTGAGAATTAACCCATGTAAATTTTTACAAGAATACAAGGCACCAAGACCTAGTATGCCCTAAACCCCATAAGACTGTCATTACAACACGATTGAAAGGTATACCTGCAATCGATCCTTCGACTATGTCAATAGAAAGGATTATAAGAATTTATGCTCTTTCCACAATGGAGGCATCCAAAGTTGATTAGTTTAATGAACAACCTTGACCATTCAATGATTTAGTGATCTATTTTTACTCAATGCTTTGTTTCACATTACGCATCCCAAAATTGGGACATCTGTAGACACCTAAATCACGTAAATCAGATAAAACTATCAATGCATCACATATTTCCTCTTATCAACAACATATGGCCCTATGGGGAACCCCTCTAGGCTATAAAAAATCTTCCAAAAGGCTCCAAAAATTAGTTTGGAGGGTTCCTAGCAGTTTAGGGCATTTTTGGGGCACCTCCTACTGACCATCCCACCAAGGGATGATCACAATTGGTGACCGTCCCATCCAGGGGTGACCATCCATAACCATTCCTGGACGGGATGGCCCTTAAATGGACCCTTGAAAAATTCAAAGGATGTGCTAAATGGCAATCAAATACTACCATTAATGTATCCAATCACCCCAAATTTATTGGGGACCTACAAATGGATAGTGAGATAGTAGATTGGGATCCCCAAAGGGGTAACCTTACCCTCATCAATCAATGACGAGATTAGGACACATGGTGCCACCTGCCTCGCATGGCCAAACATGCCATTTTTTCCTATATGCCCTTTTGGGCTATAAAATGAGGTCCAAACCCTCATTTCAAAAGAGGAGACTTTGATGATTTATGCAACAAAGTGCTGCACAAATCAACCCTCACTATTTGCAAACCAAAACTCACCCTTTCCTTAGCCTTGAAACCCTCTTCATCTAAAGGTTATTTCAAGCGCAATAGCCTCGATCCATCAATCCCAAACTGTCCAAATTGAATTATTATTTGGCCCCATATATCGACAACATCTCTACCCAAGTTTTAGACCAATTTCCATAGGCATAGGTGCCAAAACTAAGGCAATTTTGTGACCGCCCAACCTGAGGATGGTGAGCAGTTTATGTATGTCACACCTAGGGATGGTCACAAAATAGATTGGAATTTTAGAGAAATTCCTCCATAGACCCCTTGGGAATGTCTATAGGAACCTCTGGTCCAAATTTGAGGTAATTTGGAGGAGTTTTGATGCAGGATTTGAGGTCCCCAAGATTGAATGTTTATCTGGCTCACCTAGGAATGGTCACCATTTCTGCATTGTTTCACCTTTGATCTTGCTTCCAAATTTCATTTTTTACATTTAGAATAGCTTAAAATATGTTTATGCTTAATTTATATTAGTTTCCATGCATGCATATCACTTTTTATGGTTGTATAATATGCTCCCTTTTCATGGTTTAATGGGTTTATTCTATAATGCAGATGCTTTTAATCCTCTTTCAATCCCTTGTCTTCAGGAACAAGAATGCTAGGCAAGAGAAGAATCTAAGGATGCAAAATATTATCAGCCTAAAAATAGCTCTCGAGTGTGGGAAGTAGGAATTCACAACACATTATTATTTATCGCCTTAAAGGCTTCCTTCCAAGGGACTAGATCCCTTGGAAAATTGTAATGGAAATGTATCACATTTGTAAAGCCCTCAAGGGGATGTCTTGTAATATGGTTTTGAAGCTATTTATAAATGAATAGAAAGATAATTTTGATCATTTGTATTGCCTATGAGGTTTCATTTCACTTATTATAAGTTTATATCATTTTCCCTTTTTAATGCTTTAAAATTGATACACATTGCAAGTAAATGTCCTTAAGGCGATATCGTGAAATTTCACTTCTTTAGGACCTAACCATTTAGGATCTAGATTGCCTTTTCCCCTGGTTTGTCATTCTTAGGGTCCCAGTATAACACTATGTCTCCTTCTGTAAAGGTATTTCCTCTAGCTTTCTTGTTGAATACTTGAATTGTTTTTTGTGTTTCTTGGGTCATTATATTAAAAGCATCTCTTCTATCTTCTTCCAGTTTGGCAATTTGATCCATTCACCTTTGTAAGCTATCTGGCTTCTTGTGGTCTTGAATTAATAAGGCTAAAGTGGGCCTTTTTACCTATGGGGGAAGTAGGGCATGTTTTCCTTACACAAATTCATAAGGTATTTTTCCTATTGCTATTTTAATAAAAATCTAGTCATCCCATAAAGCGAATTTTAATTCAATGTCCCAACTCCTTTTATTTCTACCAAGAGATATTTTTATTCTGGTTATGATATTTTTATTTGATGATTTTGCTATGCCATTGCCTTAAGTCTTGAGGATAGTAATTATCTTAATGATCTAATTCAATGCTATATCTGTTGTAGAATTCCACCATCCCATATGAAATTAAGCTGCTACCATTATTAGTAACTAGATTCCTAGGTACTCCAAATTTGGTTAAGATAATTTCCTCCAAAAACTTGATAATTACTTCAGTGGTTAATATCTTCAATGGGGAAGATTTTACCCACTTATTGAAATATTTAGTGGTAGTTATTATCCATCGATGATCACCTGATGAATTTGGATTAATTTCTCCTATTAAGTCTAGATCCCATTGAGTGAAAGGAGCCTCCACTATCATAGGTTTTAAAGGCATTACAGGTAACTTTTTCTTACCATCAAATATTTAGTAGTTTTGGCATTTTATTATAAACATATGTACATACCTGAACATGGATGGCCAATAGTAGCCTACTCTCATTATGCTATTAGCAGTTTCTTTAGGTGCAAAATGCCCTCCATAAAATCTAGCATGAAAATATTTAATTATTCCAGACACCTCCTCTTAGAAAATGTAGAGGAATAATACACCACATGGATGCCTCCAATATAGTTTATTTTCTTGAATGTAGTATTTTTGTGATTGTAATTTAATACTCATCATTATGTTTTAAGAATAGCCAGCAGGGAATGTCAATGTCTACAGATAATTCACAACTCCTTATACCAGTCATCTTCATATGCTTCTATTATGGCCATCTACTGTGCATTTGTTGTTACTATTGTATTGTTAAAATATTTACCTCCTTTGGTTACCATATACTTGGTCAAACCTTACCCTTTAATGGTATTCAAAACTTAACCTCATACTACTACAATTTAAAAATCCATATAGCTAAACTACCTGTAGGTTCATTTTTAGTAAAGACATATTGGATGGCTATGTAAGGGGTGTAGGCTATCAATTTGTTTGACCCAAAAATTCCTTTAAAATGCTCTAATACTTTTGTGAGTGAAAAGGCCTATTTTTCTATCATGGTATACTTCATTTGAGATCCATTTAATCCTGAACTCAAAATTCCACTGGTATCTCCATGCTTTCTGCATCCTTTTGTGACACTACAATAGTGATGGTGTCTTTTGAAGCAAAATAGTATATGTTAAAATATTAGTGATAATATGGACATGCTAATACAAGGACTTGTGTGATGGCATCCTTTATTTTTTGTAAAGCCTGTAAATTATCCTTTGTCCATATAATAAGACCCTCTTTTTTATCATGTCATTTATGGGATTTACAATTTGAGAAAAATTTGGGACAAATATTTTGACAAAATTAATCTTCCTAAAAAATGACCTGACTCCCTTTAAGTTCTTTGGTGGAGGAATATTTGCAATGGCTTCAGTTCTTTCAGGATCAATACTATCTTATTATTTATAAATAATATGTCCTAATAGCTTGCCTTGCTTTACCCTAAAGATACACTTCTTGGGATTCAATAAGATGTCAAATTCCTTACATATTGCAAACACTTGGGTGAGATTCTCAAAATGGTCTTCAGGATTCTTAGAGAAGACAATTATTTCATCCAGGTAAACTACTATCATCTTAAACATTAAGCCCTTGAAAGTAAAATTTTACGGATCTTTGAAAGGTGACTCCTGCATTCATCAAAACAAATGGCATCCTGAGGTATTCAAATGTTCCCCAGGGAGTAGTAAAAGTTATTTTGTGTCTATCCTCAGGATTGACATGAATCTGATTGTAACTAGAAAATCCATCTAACAAAGACATCCTAGCTTATCCTACAACAACCTATAGCAATTGTTCCCTGTTGGGCAAAGGATAATTATATTTTAGGGAATTTTTGTTTAGATTTCTAAAATCCACACACAACTTGATATCTTCATTCCTATTTCTTACTGGCACTAAATTGGATATCCACATAGAGAATATCACTTTTTTGATAATCTTGGCATCTAATAAAATTTGGATGTCTTTTTGCATTACAGGGTGTAACGTGGGATTAAAATTTCTCTATTTTTGCTTGTGTGGCTTAGTGCCTTCTTTCAATGGAATAATATGCTTCATCACTTATGTGTTAAATGTTTTGATATATTTATAGCTCCATGGAAAGCTATCCTTATGCTTTCTTAGGTATTTCATGTAATCCTTATTTTCTTTCTCAGACAAATTTTTTGACCTTCACCATTTTAGGCTCTTGTTCAATTCCAATAGTAATTTACTCTACTTTCAATCCTTGCAAGGCAAGTTTATGAGATTTATCAAAATCATCGAACAGGATCTCTAATGAAATTAGGCCTTTGGATAGTTTTTTAGTTTTTATTGTATCACCTATACAGGTTCTCCAATTACATTTTTATTTTTCTTCATCTTTCTCATCACAAATAATATCAACATCATGAAATCTCTAATATCTACATCATCTTGAAAAACTTGTAGATACACTATGTTGTCTAGGACATATGGATGATATACTAAAATAGTATAGAACTTCTCTTGATATTTTGTGTCTATCTCTAGACTGTCTGAACCAAAAGCATTTATAGCTAACAAATTGGCTATATGATTTTGATCCCTAGGAATGTACATGATATTTAAAGCTAGAAATTTATCAATTTCTTCTTGAACAACCTTCTTGTATTGTTTTAGCCTAGGGTGTTTGGTCTAATATTTACCTTTAATCTACTATATTATCAATTTTGCATCTCCATAAACAATCAAATAATTTATTCCTAGATATTTGGCTTTCCTCAATCCTAGTAACAATGCTTCATACTCTACCACATTAATAGTACATGGAAAGTGCAACCTGTATGGTATGCCCAAATAAATTCCATTAATGTCAGTCAAGTTAACCCCTACCCTTGCTTCAGTATGTGATTTTGGTCCATCAAAAGTTAGGATCCACATTTTAGATGTCAATATTCTTATAGACTCAACATCTACCTTTGTTGCTATTTGTGGATCCATGTTTATGACTTTTGGTACCTCAGCTAGGAAAGGTGAATGCCAAATAGAATGAACTCCTATCTCCTTCTCTTCAAAGGATTAAACTAAGTTTACAGTGGTGTTGTAAAACTTCTTCAAATCTACTAAATACCTATGAAAGAGTTATTTTCTGAGAGTGACTTGTTCTTTGGTTGTCAAGGGAATAGTAGCATAAGACCAATATAATTGAATAGATACTCCTAATTGTTCAACTCAATATCTTGACAATAGTAAAGAGAAGAAAGGGTCTACATCAACCACGACCACATTCATAACTATTCCTTTATTTGGGAACTGCTCCAAATAAATTAACAATCATGTAATGATCCCAACATAAGGTATTTGTCTACTATCCATGACTAATATTGGAAGATAATCTTTGGTGCACATTAATCCTAGCTTATATACCACTTGTTTAGGCACAACATTACATGATGCTACACTATCTAACATGAAGTTATGGATTACATACTGGTATCCTAAGTTTGAATTATACCTTAAGGAGATATAGAAAGGTCTAACTAATGATGGGTTCCTAGGAATGGGCTTAGGTTTTGTTACTACTGAAACATTGCATATATGAGTATTTGGTGGCTCAACTAGACCAAAATCTTGAAACACTTGATATCTATATTTTGGAATGGTCATTAGTTCTCCAAAGGTAAAATATATTTTGTATTTGGCCAACTCTTGCCTTGCATAGAATTTAGCCTTATTGAATTCTGTATTTTTGTTAAAATCCAATTGTTTATGACCTTCATTCCTTACTTCAACTTCAAGGGTTGCTTGTTGATTACTATTAATATATTTCTTGGAAGATTTATATTTAATTTGAAACTGTTGATTTGTATCAGCCTTATCAAACTTATTGGTCTTATCAAGAACTGTTCTATTTCTCAGATTAATGGCATGCATCCTTTCCAATGCTTCAATTTCTTCCACTGTTGGAGTGATTTTGCCTTGTTTCCTCATTACATACCTATTTTCATGAGGTATTTTTAATATTTCCACATTTTTGAGAACGAAATTTCTTGGCTCTTTTTTCTAACCTAGGAAATTCATCCATTTCTTTTTCAAATTGTATTTTTCTCTCCTCATCATATTTAGTCCAACAAGAATTTTTTCTTATTTTTTCATTTGATTCTTATTCCAAATTAACATTGCTATGTGTCCTTAGGTATATACCACAAGAAGCTCTATTGTGAGGGGTTTCACATTCATTGCAAAATAATGAAAAATCAAAATTTGTATTAGTAGTGGCTATGGGGTTTGGGATTGAATCCATATCTTTTGATCCTTATTTCCTCTTCCAGCTATTATTACCTCCATTTTATTTTCTTCTTCTCCATTGTTTCTAACCAAATTTTTGTTGAAACTTTTCTAAAATTGGGGTTTTTTATCATTTTGTAATTGAATAGGTGGCTCATAATTCACTGGTTTCTCTCTCTCAATTATGGATAACCTACTATTAGTTGTGTTGAACATCTCTATAAGCTAGTTGGATAATTTTTCTATGGGATATATCTCAGTCTATTTTAACAGTTAGAACCCTACATTTATAGGCTTGCTATCTACTTTACTGGAGCTCGACTCAGATGTGTATGGCTTCATATTTCCACTATCTAACATATTCCTCTCAATTTCCAAGGCTTATTCCATATATTCATCAAATAGTGTTTGTTCTATGTTTCCTTAATTCATAGCTAACTTCTCCAGGAAAAGCATTTTTATAAAAACAAATTGCTTGGTGGTCAATGGACCGTAGGGTTGTGGGAATTTTATTTTTAATTTTTAAGAATCATCTGTTGAAATATCCAACTGGCTCATTTTCTCTTTTCTTGACTATTGCAAGCTTTGTTAAGAGTGATTGCTCATTTTTTCTTTTCCCATATTTCTTTAGAAAAACTTTTTCCATGGTTTGAAAATCAAGAATATGACCAGGTGAGAGGCAATTAAACCAATCCCTTGCATCCTTTTCTAGTGTTTGCAAGAATATCCTAAGGACTACATCCTCATGTTCAACCTCAAGACTATCTAACGCATATATGAACCCTTTGATGTGATCTTCCCTAGTAACTACAATATTTCCTTAGAATTTGGATAGATATTTATAAGCTTTGATTGTCAAGGGATGCAAATTTTGGGGTAATAAAAAAGGTATATACCTATTAGTCCATGTTTGAAGGTTTTGATTCATATTTTGCTAGGACATATTGATTATGGTAGTAGAAATGGTAGGATGGATGATGGTACTCACCACAAGGGTTCTAATAGCAAGTATATTGGTAGCGAAATAATTATAGAAATATACTTCTTAGTAGATTTGCTACCAATAAAACATGACTTATTTTGATATATAGACTTTTTTAAGAATCGATAATTTTCTAGAATGGATAAATACCTTTGTGTCTTCAAATTATGGGATGAGTTCTTTACCACTCCTTCTCGTATGCGTTGGGTTAGATTCTTCTTTTTCTTATTTTGGGTTTGTTTAGAGTCACCAATACTTTGGTGTAATAAAATATCACTTAGGCCAAGATTGCTCAGCTTTTAAATTCTCTCAATATCTTAGATATGCATAGATAAATTCTAGAACACATAGACTTTCAAAAAACTATGGTTACAAAAATAAAAATCTATTTCCAAAAAACTATGGTGTTGGCAGGTTAGAAATATGTCGTATGGGAATAGGGAATTTAACATGTAAAAACAAAAAAAAATCAGATTTGTCATGCTATTCGAATTTATTTTAACCCACAAGAAGATATGTGAGCTCTGGTGGACTCATCGCTTTGTCCTAGGATAGCTTGATAACTAAACAGGTCAGGTCTAGACACCCTAATATGAGTCTATAATGATGATCCTTAAACAAATGTGATCAACTAGAATTTTAATGTATTATTGATGTGCAAAAATTATGACCAAGCATACAAATGAAGCGCTTCAGACATAAAAGTAGATCGGTGCCTTGTCCATTGGGTTATCATAGAAAATTTTAATCATTCACATGAAAAGGAGAGAAAAGAAATAAAAATGGATAAACCCACATTCATTCGAATATTGCAATCAACATGGATTTTTAAATCAATGAGAGAAATTTTACCTATAGATTCAAATAAAGTAATATATAGACAAGAAACACACACATTGCATTAAGAATATGCCAAAGAGAAAAAATCGGATGAATTATATTATATTCAATTTATGATAGCTACAATGATAAAGGCCAGTAGAGTGCTTGGGTATTTCAATTGAATACAATATAGAGCTCACTCATTTGAATAATGTAACAAGGGAACTATGATCTACTATCCTAAATATTGTAAAATATAGACTCTGAATATTCAACAACAAAAAATATAGACTCCGAATCCTTGAAGCAACTCCTAGAAATTATCTCAGGTAGACTACTCGACTCTCAGCAAGACCTTCACAAGGGTGGGAAGAACTGAGAAAATGGTAAAAACAAATAAAATAGAGAAGATACAATAACCCTCATAGAAAACTCAGAATACCTCTAGTAAGCTTGCTAAATGATTGCTTGATACTGAAGCTTAGCCACTTCGGATCCTTATGTAGCCTGGCTATCAAAAATCTATTACAAATACTTTGTTCTAGTTTAGTCACGTGTATTTCTCTCATTTCTATGTCTCTTCAGCTTCCTGAGTATGTTATAGCAAGAACAAAACTAGTTGATGCCAACTATCAAATTTTTTGTCAGGCTACTATTTGTTCAAAATTATGTCGTTCGCTATTGCAACTCATCTTTTTGGCTTCTTTGTTTCTAACCACTTTTGATTTGAAGGGGGCTCTCAACCATGGTGGGCCAGGATTTTGATTTTTCCTTATATTTTGTGCAAAATATGAAGACATATGCATATTTTTTATATTCTTGTTTATCCTAGTCATCCATTTCTTTGTCTTTTGATGGGTCTCAACTAGGTTGCTAATGTAAATAAATTTTTAAGGTGAAACAAAGGGGGACCTAATGTGACGATGAAGGAAGAAAAGAAAAAAAATGACATAGTAAAATAGAATGGGAAACAACATGGATGGATGTGGAAACATTTGGATACAATGGATGTGAAAGGCTATAGAAAATGGTGGTGATATGGAACTTTGTGGAATAAATAGTGATAATGATCAAGAGAGAATATCCAGAAAGAGGAGGGCAATGAGGTATGAGAGGAAAAACATAATGGAAAACAAGATCTAGAGGTATTCCAATTGAAAGGAATGACAATAATGGGGTACCTCCATAACTATACTCTATTGGGGTGATACCTTTGTAACTATATTCCATCGAGGTGCTTGTATCTTTCCAAAGCAAGCAACACATTGAAGCTTCGACATATGCTTCCTTTGCTATGACTTTTGCATATCTTACATATGAACTTATTATATTGCTTATAGTCTTTTAAGAACATCACATTTTGCACACTCTAGCCCATTTTTATCTCTAACTTTTTTACTTTGACCACTGCCTTCATATAAAGCCATGTTGAGATTATCTATTTCATTAGCTGATGGTGGTAGCATCATGTTATATAGATATGAGTGGATATGGATATCTTGGACCTACATCAGATATGTTCTTTGAGTCACTTGCTCCATGAACTTGTGCTTCTTAGTATAGTCTATGAGGTCTCAACTTGTGTGGAAAATTTATTTGTGTAGTTTGATACTTTATATTTTGAGCTATTTTTGATTTCACCAAGATTCATTGCTCAATCTGCTTTTACTATCTTCTAATCACCCTTAGGCTAGTGGTACTTATTTTGTGCTTACTCGAGCTTCTACAAGTATTTGTGATTATTTGGTGATGCCATGAGAAATTGTTGCTTCTAGATTTGGGGATGTCCAACTCATCATGCCTTGGACATCCACCTCATCATGACTTTTGTCAGTTCTAAGATAGTGAGCCACGCACCTTTCTAGGTTTCTTATATAAAGTAAATCTGGTGAAACATATATTGTTAATATCTTTGGGGTGATCTAGAAAGTTGATGCACTTGTCACTCTTCATTATGGCTTGTAGCTAATTCATAACCAATGGGCCTTCTCGAAGAGTGATGATGATTTCATAAAATACATGGTCACTAATTTCCTGGAGCTATCGCTGATGGATCGACGACAATATTTTTGAAAAGGTGATAACTAAAAATCTATCACTGATCGGATTACATTGTCAATGATGTATGAGATAAGGAAGAATGCTATCGGTGATGGGTAGACCTCTAAGTATTCTTATAAATACTTATGTTAGATAACTTTATAGTCACAAAGTTTACTTAATGCATGACGAGAGGGGGAACACTTACGACAAATGATGGCCTGAACCTCGGATGACTCAAAATACTGGTCACTGATGGATCAATGATGATACTTTTACATAGGTAACAAGGGATAACCTTTTTGGCCAAATATATTTTATGATCATTGATAGGGAAAACCTTTTGTTGATGCATTAGTGATGTGATATTTACATCGATGATAAACCAAACTTGGAATTGAGGGATAATTGTTTAGACAAAAGTTTATGTTTCTAGGCTTAGGTAGGTGAAGACCAAGCGGAAAACTATATGACCTAGGGCTAAGAAATCACTTATGGAAAATGGTTATCATTGATGGATCGACGACAATGTATTCAGATGAGTGATAGTTTTACTTTTTAAATTACATTGTCATCGATGGCTTGGAGTGGTTGTTGATAGATGAGCGATGGAGACTTTGGACAGATAACAAGATATTTAAAATAACTTGGTGGGACTTATTCTATCATAAGGGGGAATGACTAGGGCCAACGATGACTAAAATCTTAATTCATACTTGAAATACTCTATCATTGATAAGAATGAACAGTCATTGATGGATCAATGATGAGCCTTTTACAAGAGCGATAGTTAATTTTAATTTATGCTAAGGCTTTACACGATTGCTGATTGAAATAGGCTATCACTCATGGATCAATTATAGTGGGTTTAGATGAGTGAGAATGTATTTGTGGGTTTAGGTTGTCATCAATGATTTATTATGGTCACGAATGGATTTGTGATAGGATTTTGGAAGGAAGACAATGAATTTAGGTAAATGGACTTAGAAAGAAAAATTAAGTGGGGAATATTTAGCTAAGGTACGTTTAGGTATACTTGGAGACTTAGGACTTAGGAAAAATAAATCAAGGTGGATTTCATGGTATTTTTAGCCATGGTCTATCCTAGGGATACAACATGAATTTATTATTATATCATGGATTTTAAAAGGAATGACAATGGTTATATGACTTAAATGATATGGGGTAAATGGGGGATATGTGTGATGAAAATATTAATGGATAAAATGGTATCTTTAAAGTGTATGGATTAAATAATAAAAGTGGACTAAATGATATGAAATTTAATGGATAAATTTGAAAATAAAGGTATTAAAAATGAATGAAATGGATAATATGGTGAAGGGTGATGATATGAAAATAATGAATTTATGTATGAATGAATGGATAGGGATGAATTCATTGAGGATATTTTGGATGAATCAAACTCAAAATGACCAAGAAATATTCCTTTAATGACCATGTGGACTCTTTTGAATTGGAGTGACTCTCTCAAGACTTCCCTCTTTTTGGACCAACCACAAAATCCTATAATCACCTAGACACTCAATTTTACCAACTTTTGAAAACTAGGGGTGAAATATAAGTTGGGATTTTTGAAGCCCAAAAGGCATATCTTATCTAATAAGGGATAGTGGCTCTAAAATTAGTGATGACTTCTTAGTTGGGATACAAGAACACCATTTTTATCTTGATCCAAATGCCTATGTGATAACCTATCACCAGTTGAGAAGACAAAGATGGGAAGTGAGAAGGCTTCAATGAATAATGGATTTACCAATGAAATGTGTGGCACAAGGAGATGATAATCATAATGACTCAAGCACTTCATTTGTCTTATTGGATGAGTATAGAGAAACCTTGACAATTTTTTCTCTACAATGTCATTGTGAATAAATATGATGGATAATATGATTGAGATGTGTGAACCATTAGATAAGAGCATTACAATAGTTATCACCATAATTCCAAATAAATTAAGGACATCTATCCAACATAGAGTTTGAGGATGTGACTCCTACTACTTATGAAATAGGATGACCGAACTAATAGCAAGATCGATGATAGAAAATCCCAAGTATTGTAGGGTTACAAAGAGATCATAAATGAGGATTATGACCACTAAATGAAGGAAGAAATCATTCAGACCCTTTACCCAAATGAGTGAGGGGAACAATTTGATCCCCTACTCCAATATGGCCTAAACAACCTGAGGAGGTACCACATGGACCCTTTAATTAGATTAAGAATGTGCAAGGACACAATGGAAGAGGAGGATTCTTGCCAAACCTTATGGGATGATACCCACTTGGGTGACCACCAATGCATCAACACGGACCATAAAAAAAATAAGCTAGAAGAGGTTTTCATCATAGAGAGGTTGACCCATTTAATGTAGGAAGAGGTTCGATGGCATGAGGAAAATATCACAAAATACAAGTTCAAGATAGAGGTATTGTTGGCATAGGGAGAGTACAATTTGCTGAAGAGGCTAGTTGCAGTAGACAAAGGACATGTTCACCAAGTTTAGAGGTTGATTTAGTCCATGGAGATAGAAGCAAATGTTTCTCTAATAAAAATAAAATAGTAAGGGTATCTTCACCAAATGACCAGTCAAGTGGGCAAAGGAGAAGCCTTGAACAAGAAAATATGACCTTGGAAGGAGGGAATTGTGCAGTTGTAAATTGTACAACTTGTAATTATATGATTCTAAATCATACAAATGGTAATTGCACCATGGAAAATTATACAAATGACAATTTTATGATTACAAATCGTACAAATAACCAATAAAAGGGAGAAAATCATACAAATGATCAATTGGAGCCCAATTGTATGATTATGCAACATTTGATTGCATGAAATGAGGTGGTGGAACCTCCAAATAATTAATTAGTAGATGAAATCGTACAAGTGAATATCACTGGACGATTTCCCAAAAGGTAAGTGTGAAAATGGTAATTTTGAAAATATATATCTAAAAATAGAAAAATAATCTTGATTGTGAAAATCCCTTGGGACACAATTAATATGAAAGATGGTTGAAAACTAGAAATGGTGACCTCTTCTGAGGAAAAAATAAGAAGAAAAAGAAAAATAAAAAGAAAAAGAAAAGAAAAGAAAAGAAAAAGAAAAAGAAAAATAAAAATAAAAGTGCATGCAAAAAGGGACGAGTTGGCAATCATCCATGCAAAAAAAGTCAAAATTACATGCAAAGAGGACTAAAGTGGTGGATTTCCATGTAACAAGATGTTCAGTTATAAAAAGCAAGTGCCATGCACGTTATTTTCATTAGATTGGAAAATTCACATGACTTGAACAATTGGATTTTGGAGCATTCTTAAGAAAGAAGTGCAAGCAAACAAAATTTTACCAAATGGGCATGCAAATTACACATATGCATTAAAAAGTTTTGACCCATTTTCAAATTTGCATCATGGAATATTCCTGTTTTCAAAAAGCAAGCCAAAATTGGAGAAAAAGGTGCAAAATTTAGGGTTTACTATGAAAGGATATCTACTTTTTTAGAAAATATACTGGTATGAAAATTTTAGACTAGTGGAATTAGGATTTTAAGAAAATTCAAGTCAAAGAAAACCGTAAGTGGAGAATAACATGGCTAGGGTTTGAGTTTGTTCTGAAAAAGAAAGATAGAGTGAAAAATTGCAAATTCTAATCACATGAAGATTTGGTTGATGAAAAAGAAAAATGTTTTAGCTGTCCCAAGTGGAGAAAGATAAATAAGAGGTTGTAAAATAGATTGAACACAATGTAAAGTAAATTGTACAGCTAAATAATTGCATAGGCGAAAGTGAAATTTGTACAAGCGAACCAAAAATGCATCGAAAAGAGTGAAATTGCAAAATTTTAATAAAGGGTGTAAAGTGAATTGCATATTGTATAAAGGTAAATATTTTAGGGCAAGGAATAGCCTAAAATATATAGTTTATGATTTGGGGATGAAATTGTATGATTTGGAGACAGATTGTATGATTTCAAAGCAAGATTGTGCAAATCAAAGCATGAATTATGTAATTTTAGGGCAATTGTATGATATAGAGTGCAATTATACAATGTTTGGTACAATTGTATGGATATGAGGTGCCCTCGTACTAATTGGAGCTAACTATATGATTTCTAGATGAAATTGTATGATTTTGAACTAAGATTGTAAATTTTGGAGGAATTGTACAGAATTGGAGTGTAGTACAATTTTAGGAGCAACTGCATGATTTGGAAGGAGTTGTATGATTTATAGAAACACATGTATTATTGTGAGCATCAGTTGTATTATTTTTGGAAGTAATTTTAAATTTTCCAAAATGGTTGTATGTAATTTAGTCATTTTTTATGTTTTTATCCTGAATTGTCAAATTGAGCACAAAGGGGTTTTACAATGATGAATGAGAAATAATGAGCATAGAGAAGGAATTTTGAGTCCATGTATGATGGATTGCAACAATGAGAGTTGAATTCTAACAAATACCACAACACCAAAGGGATTTAAGGCCTAGATAAGCAAAAATGACTTACCTAGTGCAAGGCTAAGAATGAGGGTTTCAACCTCAAGGAGGATACATTTATTGTCCTTGGAGGGCAAAATATTTTAGGTCATGGAGGGGTCACAATAATTGGCATGGTGGTAGAGGAATAGCTACAATTATATGAGGAGAAAATAGAACTACCTAGGGCATAGTGTAGGGAGATTTATAGTGAGGTGCATAGGGAAGCTACCATAAAAGAGCAAACTGAACTACCTAGCAAAGATGGAAGGCATGTTGATACCAAGGATATCAATTTTGTGCAACCAATAGGTGGTTTTTATCAAAAGTGGTGGAGCAAGGATGAGGAAAAATACCCAATGAAGCTAATACTGACTCGAGTAGGAGTGAGTGTGTTGGCGTAAATTCCACCACAAGATAAGGTATTCTATAATGAATACTTGTTATAGATTGTACAATCATATGATCCTAGTCATAATTGCACCTATGTGCAGGTTGGTAATCAATATATTAAGGTGGAATTATCAATTGTTGTATTCAGAAGGATATTTGGGTTTCCAAAGGAATGGCACCTAATTAATAAAAATATGATGGAACCTATTAAGTCCCATAGATTAATAACCACATTGACAAAGCTAAAATATTTGATATCTATAAATGTTTTTGGTCTAGGAGGTTGAGGAATCAAGCAAATTAAGATGAAGAATAAGAACCTTCTATTTCCAATGAATGTCATCATGTCTTGATTTTTAGGAGAAGAAAGATCTTCTGAGATGCCAATATGGATAGCATAATATTTAGAAGGCATAACTCAGGGAGCACAGTATGATTGGGGGCATACTTGAAATAGTGGATGCAACATGCATTATAAAATACCATAAAGAACTTTGTAATGATATTCCATGTGATAGTTGTAATGCTATATGCAGTATCTCAAATTGGCATCCCATTCCCTAGGCTAACATCACCTTGTGATTTTCTGAAGGAGCAACCTTTTATATTGTGATGGGTGAAGTTGGTACCGATCCAAAAATCAACACCAAAGAAATTGAGAAAGAAGAAGACTACAAGGAAACTTGAACCTCACTTGGTTGAAGAGCATGAGATTTCATGAGAAGAGGAAGTCCAATTTTAGAGAAAGATATGATGAGAGTTACACTTTGTTTTTGTCTCAGAGGAGGAGACACCTACACGATGATAATAGGAGAAACCATATTATTAAGAGGAGGAGGAGGTAGTAGCACCAATATCCAGTCCAATGTAAATTATGACACAAAGACAATAGGAGAAATGAAAGTGTGAGAAATATCTTATGTGGAAGAAATTTCACTCTTTGCTCTTTAACATAGAGGAGATGCACTTGAAATTGGAGGACATGGAAATAGGTGACATTAGCATATTAGTTGGCACAATCAAGTTAGGAGAAGTAATGGGATCTCATTCATTTCTTTAGTCTAATGAGTTTGAAGTGTTGGAGACATCTAAGTATTGGCTGGACATAATGATGACACCACAAAAAATGAAATCCAAGGAAGTGGTGGTAGCTCTACTAGAGAAGAATCTACATATAAAAAATGTAATGAGAGGTAGCAACAGTAATTTGAGGGACAAGAACACAAGGCCATCATAATAAAAATATGATCTGATCCCTATCTCTAAAACAATGGTAGAGGAGAAGTCGAATCCATAGGAAGAAGGGTTGGAAACCATAGAGTATGAAGAGTTGCCAAAACCATAATAGAAAGTTTAGGTACCTATGGAGGAACATCAGATGACAAAGAAGATTATTGATGTGGAGGATAACCAATCACTAGAAAAAAATACATTATGTCACATAATTTACCACAAGAAGATATTGCAATGGGTCCAATCAAGGAGATGGGAGGAAGTTCACACTCGTAGGAGGGGGAAGAAGAGGAAAGTAATCCACCACAAGAAAGGGATTGATGACTTTAGATAAATATTTTACTGAAAGTACCCTAATTTATAATTCTAAATGAAGAAGGAGAACATACGGATGACAAAGTAAACCACTTATTGGAATAGGTTTGTGATATGTTCACAAGTGCGTAATTGTAATTTTGCATAGGTTGTGTGGGATAGCTGAAACAGTGGAGGGAGAAGACATTTTTTGAATTGTAGAAGATCATGGATTAGGTGTGTAGTGAGAATAAAACACATAAAATAACTCAGATTCATGCACAACACCCATGGAAGTTTCCGAGAAAAGAGGTAAAAAGTATGTTGAGAATAGTAAATTTATCAGGAGTTAGGACCAACTATCAAAAGTATCCAGGGGTGTACTTGGATTTAAACATGAATCAGTTATGACCACTGAACATGCTAGATATTGAGTATAAATGAGCATATCCAAAGTTGACCTTTATCCTTTAAAATTTGAATTTCTTGACACACTGGATTGAATGACTGATCTTGGGTCTTGAACAAATTCATCAAGCTAAGGAAGCACAAAAGGAGGAAGTGGATGCAATGCAGAAAGAGATGGCTACAATCAAAGAAGTATTGGAGTGTAGAAATACTAAATCTACGATAAAGTTGAAATATATTGACATTGTGATGAATGATATGAAGCTTACTCATGAAGATAAGCTTCACTCGTAAGAAAAATAGAAACAAATTATGATCTAGCAAGCATACGAGTGAAAGAAGTAGTTAGAATAATAGGAGGTATTGTTGTAGTAGTATGCAACACAAATTAAAAAATAGAAGCAGTTGAGTTTACACAATCAAAAACTCAAGCAACAAGAAGAATAGCTAGTAGTTCATAAAGAACAATTGGCCAAATAGGAGGACCAATTGAGGGTAGCTAAAGAACAACTACAATTGAAAGATAGTAAGATTGAGGAAATGGCAAAATATGCCATGCACTACAAAGATATGATCATGGATCTAAAGGCACAATTTTGGATGAAAGAAGAGTGTATATGGGCTTATGAAGTTGACTTGCAACAACATATTTGTGTCATCACAACAAAGGATGAGAAATTGATCATTGTAGCTCAAAAAGAGGAAGCATTGGTAGAGAAGTTGTGCAAGGGTGCAACTGAGTGAGAAAAGGAATTGGTACAACTTTTAGATACTACAAATGAAAGGGTCTATTGGGGGAAATTCCTGCACCCTTAATAGATTTGTCATGCTGCAAGATTTCCCTGATCCAACCAACACTATAGACTTTGGTGGATACACCTCTTTAACTAAAAAAATATTATCCTAAGATTCTAGATAGACTGAGTAGGGTAGGGAAACCCCAGAGGTGAGCCTACAATATTTCTTGTATGTTCATGCTCGTACAAATTTATAAAAATAAAATAAAACTACAACATAAAATTTGACCAAGTTTGAAAGTAACTCCTAGCTAATGCTTCAAGCTGTAGACTAGTGCCTTATACATTAGGCAATTGTAGCTAAACTTAAAATATGATGAATATAGAAGAGGGAGAAGATAAAACTGAGCCAATCACATCCATTCAAATAATGCAACATAAATAATTCAACATGCCAGCGAAATAAGATACCATTTACACATTCAAGTGATGTAACATGTAAATGGGAGAACACACAAAATTTCACATAGAACTACTGAAAGGAGGAAACAAGATTGCATTAAACAATAGATCATTAAAATGGTATTCTAATTAGAATAACTAAATATCACTGAACCAATACAAACAAATTCTCCATTAAAATGGTGCAATAGAGAACTACAACTCTTTGTTCAAATGATGTAACAAAGGGCCTCCTATATTCTAGCCTTAGCCACTATAAATGATCTCGGTAAACTGGGTACCTCCTTAGCAAAACCTTCACAATAATGGGGAAGAAAAAAGGGGTAACTAGACAAGATACACAAAGGAAAATAAAACTGACAAGGATGGGCACACTATTATACCTCTTGCAAAATTGTTGTGCAAAAACTTGATCCTTTTTTCTGTTGTAGCAACTCTCTCATATAGCCTGCATATTGGTTCTCATTCAAAGCTCAATTATGGTCCATAATTACAAAAACTATAACTATTTCGATGATGGTCCATAACTACAACTATATTCATTATGGCCCATATTATTAATTGTGCTTGTAGTGGTTCTTATTTGTAGTGTGGTAGTGGTCTCAATTGGTCAAAAATACTCGTTACATAAATCTTGATAATAATAATATTTTATAACTGCAATTACCAAAGCTGAATGATGGCCTCTCACTATCTCTTAATTAGATCTAAAAAATGGTCCATAATAACCTATCTTTTGGAGGGCATAAATTTTGATCCGACCATTGGATTGACTTGAAATTTTACGTGGAGCTAGATAAAAAAGAGGGCAACGTAATGTCAAGGGTTTTGTAGAAGCCTTGAATATTTTTTAGTGTGTTATCAAACCCTAATTCCTTCATCTAGTACCCCAAAAATGGGATTTAGTATTTTTTAGAAAAACTAGAAGAAAGAATATTTGGAATTTAATGACTTTTTAGACATGGATAGGTGTCAATATTTTCTAAGAAATATAATATGGGAAATGCAATAATTTGTGTTAATAAAGGGGGCTATCCGAGCTTTTTTATGACTTACTAAAAATAGGGTAGCGTTTGGCCAAAAATAACAAATTGCCCAAAAATAGTATTTTTTTAAAGGGGGTAAACTCAAGTTGGATTTTGAGGATCCAACACAGGATTTGATCAGGATAGGTGATGAAAAAAACTCTTTTAAAATGAATCACCTGAGAACTCCAAAAACTCTAGAAGACCACAGGACTCAAAAACTTACCTAATCACCTAATTTAGAACACCTTAATCACCTAAAAATGACAAAACTGAAACATTCTCTTAATAACCTAAATAGATAACCTTAATCACCTAAAAAAAAAAGGATGCCTTAATCACCTAAAAAGGATAATATTAAAAGGTTGAAATGCTCTTATTTTTTGTGTGTGGCTTCTCAAGCCCTTTCTGCTGACCATTGATAGGAATTGAAAATTTTGTACCATCTAGGGTTTGCAATTTATAAGTAAGTTGATCTACATTATGAAGGATTTGATAAGGACCAATCCATTTGGGTTCCCACTTCCCTTTCTCACCATTCTTCTCATTTTTGGGATCCCAGTATAGCACTATATATCCTCCTTGAAATGGTTTACCTTTGGATTTCTTATTGAAAAATTGTGTTGTTTTATAAGCCTACTCAGTTATCTTCATTAATGAATCCTTTCTATGTTCATGCAACTTCACAATCTAATAAAGTCTTCTCTACAAGACATTTGGATTTTCATGATCCTGAAGAAGAAAATATAAAGTATGACTTTCCACCTGTAGGGGTAATATAGCATTCTCACCATAAACCAGCTCATAAGGATATTTTCTTGTGCTTCTTTTTGATAGATATTCTATTATCCCATAAAGCAAACTTTAGCTCATTGTCCCAACTTATTTTGTTTCTGCCTAATTCTCTTCTTATTCTTGTGATCAAATTCTTGTTTGAGGATTCTACTAAACCATTCCCTTTAGGGTAGTAATTTGTAGAATGAGAAAGCTCTATGTTTTACCTAGCAAAAAATTCAATCATCTCAAAAGAAGTAAAATAGTTCAGTCACTATCTTCTTGGGAATCCCAAATCTTGTCAATATGTACTCTTCTAAAAACTTGATGATCACTTCTGTAGTGGATTTCTTGAGAGGTGCTACTTCTACCCACTTGGTAAAATAGTATATTGTTGTAATGATCCACCTGTGATCTCTAGAAGAATTGGAGTTAATCTCACCTATGAGATCCATTTCCCATTGAGTAAAATGAGCTTCCACAATTACTGGCCTTAGGGGCATGGCTGGAAATTTTTCTTTTTCCTACAAAAATTTGATAGTTATGACAAATACTAACAAAATGATATACATATTTAAACAAGGAGGGCTAATAATAGCCAACTCTCATGATTTTGTGAGCAGTAGCTTGTGGAGAAAAGTGATCTCAACAAAATATAGAATGATATTCTTTTAGCACTTGAGGGACCTATTTTTCAAACAAGTAGAGGAGCAACACATCATCTAGATGCCTCCAATACAATCTACCTTCTTGAATGTAGTATCTTTGGACCAATTGCTTGATAGATCTCCTTTTATTTTTGGATGTCTTCTAGAAATGACAAGTTTTGAAGGTAAAACATAATGCCATCATACCATTGGAAATCAAAATTATCAATTGCTCTAGCTTCTTGCTTCTCATCCATTACAATAGTGTTCTTTATAGCCTCCCCTTTAGCTAGATACTTTGCCAGTCCCTCTCCTCTAACAATTTGTACTGCTTTGAATTTTATATCATACTATAATAACTTAGCCATCCACATTGTAGGAATGCCTAAAGGTTTATTCTAAGTGAAAGCATATTTAAAAAATGTAGAGAATACATGTTATTACCTTATTGGATCCAAAGATACATTTGAAATGATCTAATGCTCTGATTAATGCATAAGCTTATTTTTATAGCATAGAGTATTTCAGTTTAGCACCATTCAATACTTTACTTAAAGGCTATAGGTATTTCATTTTTCTCTTTATCCTTCCAAGCTAGAACTATAGTAATAGTGTGTTCTAAGGCAAATGAGTAGATCTTGAAATCTCTAGATTAATCAAGGCAATTCAATATCAGAGTTTGAGTGATTGCATCTTTGATCTTTTGAAAAGCTACAATATTTTTCTTTGTCCACCTTATTTATCTATTTTTATTGATCATGTCATTTATTGGTTTGGTAATCTGATCAAAATCAGGGACAAACCTCCTAATAAGTTTAATGTTTCCAAAGAATGATTTAACTCCCTTAATATTCTTAGGAGGAGGAATTTTAGCAATGGATTCTACTATTTTTGGATCAATTCTAATCCCATATTTTAAAACAATATGCCCAAGTAGTTTACCTTGTGTGGCCCCAAACACATATTTTATAGGATTCAAAGATATGCCAAACTCCTTACACCTATCAAACACTTGAGTTAGATGTGCAAAATGATCTTCAGGATTTTTTGAAAAAACTATAATGTCATCAAGATATACTACCACTATATTGAACATCAATCCCTTAAATGCAACATTCGTTACTCTCTAAAATATTACCTCTACAATCATCAATCCAAATAGCTTCCTTAGATATTCAAATATTCCCCATGGTGTAGTGAAAGTTGTTTTGTGTCTATCTTTTGGATTCACTACAATATGATTGTAACCTGAAAAGCCATCCAATAAAGACATTCTTGATGACCCAACCACTACTTGAAGCAATTGCTCCATATTTAGAAGTGGATAGTTATCCTTGAGAGAGTTCTTATTTAGATTTCTAAAATCTACACAAAGCCTGATCTCACCATTATTTTTTCTAACTGGAACCAGGTTTGTTAACCAAGTAGAAAATCTCACCTTCTTAATTATCTTGTTATCTAGTAACTTCTACACTTCTTTTTGCATAATTGGATGCAAAGTGGGATTGAAATTCATTTGTTTCTACTTGAAATACTTGGAATATTTATGAAGGAGTATTATGTGAGTCATTACCTTTGTATTGAAGGTCTTCAGATCTTCATAACTCCAAGAAAAATATTTATGTTCTTTTTCAAAAATCTAATATATTGCTACTTATTATTTCCACATAACAATCTGGGGATCTTCCTCTATTATGATATTAGCTTGATCTACCTTATATTCCTAAACCAGAGGTTTCTATGCTCTATCAAAGTCATTAAACAAGATCTCTATACACACAAACCCCTTAGGGATCCTATTGGTCTTCAGTTGTATGACTTCTATAGGCTCTCTTATAACATCCTTCAATTTTTCTTCATCACTTTCATCACAAATAATAGCAAAAAAATCATTTTGCATAGTCATAAAATCATTAACATGTATATCATCATGAAAAAATTGTAAATATACCACATAATATGGGATATATGGCTTATAAATAGATATGGTTTGGAAAATTTCCATAAACCAAATGTCCTATCTCAAGGTTTTCTACTCCAGAATCATTAATGGCCAACAAATTAGCATTGTGATTTTGTGCTTTAGGAATAAATTGTAGATCAAAAGCCAAAAATCTATCTATTTCATCCAACACTACCTACTTATATTGCTTTAATATAGGGTAATTTGTTTGATATCTCCCTTTGATTTGTTGAATTATTAGCTCAACATCCCCACTAAATTTGAGGTAATTAATACCTAGTTCCTTGTCTTTATTTAGCCCTAGCAATAAAGATTCATACTCTGCAACATTATTTGTACAAGAAAATTCTAACATTTATGGTATGCCAAGATAGTTGTCATTGATATATGCTAATAGCACTCTAGCTCCTACTCCTGCTTTGAATTTTACCCCATCAAAGGTCATAGTCCATAACATAGAAGTCAAAATTTTATCAATTTTTGCATTTTCTTTAGCCTTCAATTCTAGATCTATTCTTAGCATCAAGTACTTCCAATAAGAAAGAGAATGATAGATAGAGTAAAATCCCATATCTTTTTCCTCAACAAAATTCATGACATTAACCATATTATCGTTAGGATCTATGAATTCAACTAAATACCTATTGAAGGGTTCTCTTTTCAATATTACTTTTTCCTTACCCTACATGTGAATAATGGCATATGACCAATCCAACTGAATAGTATGATCTAGTTTCTCTACCCAATGCCTAGAGAGTAAGATGGAAAAGAAAGGGTCCACATATACAACTGCAACATCCATTACCACACATTTCTTAGGATGTTGTTCAATATGGAAAAGAAGTCTAGTGATAATGCCTACACAAGGTACTCTCCTAATATCCATGACAAAAATAGGGGGTGCTCTTTTTAATAAATCAAACCTAACTGATTAGCTACCTATTTTGATATCACATTCATAGAAGCACCACTATAAAAAATGCAGTTATGAATAACATATTGATATCCATAGCTTGATGTATACCTTAGTGATATGTAAAATGGTTTAACTAAATATGGTGCACTGGATGCATTAATTTCAAGGCCTATGAGAGTTTTAGATTATCCTCTTGACTGATTAGTTAATTTGAAGGCTCTACATACCTGATATCAATACTTTAAAATAGTCATTAATTCTCTAAAAGTGATGTTGAACTTCTGTTTGGTAACCTTTAAACATAGATCAAACTGATATTTCTTATTATTAATTCCTTTTATAGTTCTCTAATTGACCAGATCATTCTGTTGATTTTGGATAATTTCTTCTACTTCGGGCTCTTAAGGAATCATTTGCAACTTCATATGATTTACCTTTTTTTGTGAAATCACTCTTATAGTTTTCTTCTTTTATGTAGGCACTTCATCAAATTTTTCCTCCACTGTTCTATTCTTGAGATTGATAACATGTATTATTTCTAAAGACTCAACCTCTTTTGTTGTAGGTATAAGCTTTCCTTGCTTCATTCTATCAAATCAAGTATTAGAAGGCTCACTTGAGGTTGATGCCTTTCCAAAGACTAAGGCTCTTTGCTCAAGATTACTAGAACATATGTCCATGTCCTTTTCAAATTATTTTTCTTTAGATTCATCCTTCTGAGTCCAACATATATTAATTATAATATCTTCATATTTAGATTCAACATTTAAATCAACATTGGAATGCATACTTAGATAAGTACCACAATCAATAGGGTTATGTGGTGCATCACAAGAAAATAAATAAAAGGGATGATCTGATGCTATATTATTTGCTGGCATGAGATCTAGAATAGAATCTATATCTCTCTCTATTTCTTTCTTCTTCTAATTTCCATTCCAATTCCTGTTTCCCTCTTCATTCCCATTATTATTCTAGTTTCTATTGAAATTCCTCCTGAAAGGAGGCCTATTATCTTACTACTATTAGCTATTACCTTGTGAAGTTTTTGTAATGTTGTCCTTACATTTTTTAGTTCTAAGAAACCTATTATTCAAAGTAGTAAACATCTCACTCAATTGATTAGATATTTTGTTCATAGGATCCTAATTTATTTTCTTAGGGATAGAGAACTCAACATTCTTGGGATTCCTTTTAGGTTGATTGGTCTCTAGAGAGCATGCTTTCATATTACCACTATCAATCATATGCCTCTCTATTTCAATAGTACTTTCCATACATATGTTAATGGTGGATATTGCTTGTTATCTTAGCTCATAACTAAAATCTCTAGGGAAAGCATTTTTGTAGAAACAAATGGATTGATCATCATTTGGCCTTAATGTTCTTAGAATATTATTTTTGATCTTAAATAATATTCTATTGAGACATTCCATTGATTCATTTTCTTTCTTTTTCATGGTAGCCAATTTTGTCAGCAAGGATTGTTCATTCTTCCTCTCTCCATATTTTATAAAGAAAGTATGCTCTAGCTCTTGAAAATTATGGATAGTACCAGCTCCAAGGCTATTAAACCATTCTTGACCATATTTATCTAAAACTTGAAAGAATAGTCTAAGGACAACATATTCATCATCTACTTCAAGACTATCCATGGCATAGAAAAAAATCACTAATATTATCTTCACCAGTTACAACATTATTTCCTTGGAATTTAGGCAAGTACTTATGAGCTTACCAGGGAGAGGATTCATATTTACAGGTAAAACAAAATATATATATGTATTGGGTCTCCATTGATTGAAATTTTGATTGACACTGACATTTTGGTTTACATCAAGGGCTGTCATACTCACTACAAATCTATTTACTGCAAGTATTTGATTCATAGTATGAGAAGACTGAAACCAAGATTTGGATTAAAAATAAGAATAATAGGAATTGAAGTTTTTCCATGAGATTTGAATAATACCTCTGGATTTGGCACTCCAGAAAGCACTTTTTAACCACTTCTTGTAGATGATAGATCCAAATCCTTCTTTGATTTTTAGATTTCTGAATTCATTCGAAGTTGCCAACACAAATGTGCAAAGAAGGAACAATATCTTTAACAATACTTAAGCCAAGATTGCTCAGCTTGATATTCACTAAACTCTCAAAAATTTTGCTCTAGGAAAGACTATGATAAATACAAACACAAAAATAGTACTAAGGTACCAGAAACTATTGGTTGACTACTACCACACAAAAAAATTTAGAATCATCCTTATCTAACACCAAAATTTATTGGGAGAAATTGTTGCACCCTTAATAGATTTTTCATGTTTCAAGACTTCCTTGATCTAATCAACCCTATGGACTCTAGTGGATCCACCTCTTTAAATCAGGAAAATATTATCCTAAGACTCTAGATATACTGAGTAGGGTAAGGAAACCTTGGAGGTGAGCCTACAATATTTCTTATATGCTCATGCTCATCTAGATTTGCAAAAATGAAATAAAACTGCAACATAAAATTTGACCAAGTTTGAAAGTAACTCCCAACTAGTGCTTCAAGTTGTAGATCAATACCTTATCCATTGGAAAATTATAGACATACTTAAAAGATGATGAATATAGAAGGGGGAGAAGATAAAACTGAGCCAATCACATCCATTAAAATAATGTAACATAAATGATTCAACAAGCTAGTGAAATAAGGCACCATTTACATTAAAATGATGTAACATGTAAATAGGATAACACATAAAATTGTACATAGAATTTATAAAATAAGAAAACTAGATTGCATCAAACAAAAATTCATTACAATGGGAGTTTGAATAGAATAACCAAATATCACTAAACTAGTACAAACAAATTCTCCATTCAAATGATGCAATAGAGAACTATAACTCTTTGTTCAAATTATGTAAAAAAGAGCCTCCTAGATTCTAGCCTCAGACACTAGAAATAATATTAATAAATTGGGTACCTCCTCAGCAAAACCTACACAATAATGGGGAAGCAAAAAGGGGTGACTAAATAAGACACACAAAGGAAAATACAACTGACAAGGATGGGCACACTGGTATACCTCTTGCAAAATTACTGTATAGAAACTCGATCATTTTTTATATTGTAGCAACTCTCTCATATAACCTGCAAATTGGTTCTCATTCAAAGCTTGATGATGGTCCATAATTACAAAAATTGCAACTATTTCGATGATGGTCCATAACTGCAACTATCTTCATGATGGCCCATATTATTAATTATGCTTGTAGTGGTTCTTATTTGTAGTGTGGTAGTGGTCTCAATTGGTCAAAAATACCCATTACATAAATCTTGATAATAATAATCTTCTATAACTAAAATTACTAAAGTTGAATGATGGCCTCTCACTATCTATTAATTGGATCTCAAAAATGGCCCAGAATAGCCTATCTATTAGAGGGCAAAACATTTGATATGACCATTGGATTGGCTTGAAATTTTACGTGGAGCTAGACAAAGAGGAAGACAACATCGTGGTAAGGATTTCATATAAGCCTTGAATATTTTTTCGTGTGTTATCAGGCCCTAATTCCTTCATCTAGTACCTCAAAAATGGGATTTAGTATTTTTAGAAAAACTAGAAAAAAGAATATTTGGAATTTAATGGCTTTTTTTACATGGATACGTGTTGCGATTTTATAGGAGGCCTAAAATTGGAAATGCAATAATGTGTGTTAATTTAGGGGGCTATCTGGGATTTTTTATGACTTACTAAAAATAGGGTAGATTTACGCAAAAAATAACAAATTACCCAAAAAAAGTAATGTTTTTTTAAAGGGGATAAACTCAAGTTGGATTTGAGGATCTAATAGGGCCAACAAGTATGTGTTGAAGGCTATGGAGCTCAAAAATTACATAACCAAGTTGAAAAATGATCATGCCATTCTTTGCATTTAGCTTGATGATCTTAAGAAAGACTTGTCGACCAAAAATAAGACAACTAAGTGGGTGAGGACACTGACTGATGTAAAGGGGAGGGAAGATGTAGGCAAAAAATCCACCTCCTTGAAGAAGAAGAAATAATTTGGATTTACACAATTTTATCAAATGTATAGTTTTAATTAAAATGTACAAGGTAGGATTTACCTAATTGCGTAAGGGTTGTAAAACTTACAATTAGGTGTAATTGTACAATTTCATAAATGTGCAATTAGATGTGAAATGAAATTAAATGAAATGTATGTTTAGGTTAAATTTGATAATAATCAAATTAGGAAAACCTTAATGCAAGTTAGTTGTCCTACGAGGTGGTAGTTGTGAATAATTGGTTGTCTCAGGAACCACTTTGGAACGGCTTGGAAAAGTATTATAAAGTCCTCCCATTCATTTTTTTATTGTTGTTCATATTTATTCATGATAGATGTCAAATGCTATTCATTGCTATGTTCATAATAGTTGAAGATTACTATGATTATTGATGAATATTGTTCACTTCTATGTAATTGTACATATTTTATAGAGCAATATTAATGTGAGTGTAACATTATGGCTTGTGTGTTCCTGTGAATTCCATTGTGCATGTTGATGGTGAATCTAGATTATACATTTTCTGCAAGTATGGCCAGGATGGTGTGGTAAATAGAGAATATTATAATGGAATTGTACTATCAATGAATCCACAACCTATTGTGATACTGGAAAATTAGTTTGATATATTATTATCGTTGTATTTGATACATTGTTATTGTTATTGTTGTAATGAAACTTACCAATTAAGGAAAATCAAGGTTTGGAAGAGAAATATTACAAAACTAATCAATCTGAGTTGCAAAATAATTTTCATCAAACTATGAAAGTGGTAAATCATACATTCTAGGGTGTTGTACAATTTGGATCATACAACTATAATATTTGGATATCATACAAACAATTTTGTGAAGTTGTAAATCGTACATTAGAAAATAGTACACGTGTACAATTTGGACCAAAGTTTCTACAAAGCATAAACCAAAACTTCCCAATTAACCTCCCCCTCTGAGAATACTTCCCTTTGTGCTACATCAATTACCTATCAAAGGTTCTCATGTTTTGCCAGTTCTTAGGATTAGTGAGGATTTGATAAAGAAGAATTTATTTTGGATCATTCATAATGGTCAATAGGTAAATTTTTGGATACATTCTTGGGATGGTCACTAGCCTTTGATAACTTAGTTCCTTTATTGGAGTCCCTATATGGAGAAGATACACCAAGATAACTAGATAAAGGTAGCTAATTACTATCAATACCAGACTAGTAATTTAGAGGTTGATGGATATTCGATCCATGTTGAGGACTGGCCTATTCAAATTCCATAAATGCAAAAGAAAGATATCCAACAAAACCTTCATATGATATATGTTTCTTGGTCCCATGATAAGGATTACTTTGGATGAAACAACACTACTAAGGGTGAGTATAATGTTGCTCAAGATTATTTGACCTTATGCCACAATAATCCCAACCAGTCCTATGATATATTTACTCAGTTGTGGTCTTAGAATCTTTGACCTAAGGTGAGGTTTTTTATTTGGATTTTATTTCATTGAAGGGTGCTCATTGGTGAGCAACTTATGAAATATGGCTTTCATGGCCCATTTGGATGTGAAATGTGTGGAAATAATGTGGAAAATATTAGACATATTTTTATTGAGTGTCCCTTAGCCTCTGATTTGTGGAGGAGAATGAATATCTTACTTAAATTACAATGGTCTAATTTTTCTACTCTTGAATAAATATGGAGGGATTGAACTAAACAAGAGGTTGTTGATCATTTTGTTATGGGAACAACCATCCTACCTTAGATTATCTAGAAAGAAATAAACAATCAAATTTTCAAATAGGAAAGGATATTCACTATATTTGGCAAAAGACCATTGCCAACTTAGCTGAATTAGTCCAACAACTCCTTAATCACCCCTAGGACTCCCACCAACATTGGAATCAAGTAATGCAAATATTGAAGATTCACTCTACAATAGGCAACCAACTTAAAGGGAATGTTAGTAATCAAAATATGGATAGAACCAGAAATTGACAATCTCCTCCTAAGTATTTTTGAAAAGCCAATATGGATGGAGCCTCTAGAGAGAACCCTAGAAAAGTCATTGTGGTAGGAATTGGTAGACTTTAATATGGTTTCCTAGTATTCAATTTTACTGAGATTTTAGGTATCCTTTCCAATAACCTTGCTAAGATATATGGTATTCTCAAATGCCTTCAAAAGGCTGCAAATATTGGATGGAAAAAGGTGATGGTTGAATCTAATTTCCATGTCATGATTAATATTTTGAAGAATCCTAAGAATCATAAGGCTAATTGGAGAATAAAAGAATTTGTTGAGAATATTCAATTAATCCAGATGGACTTTTTGAAATTTGAATACAATCATGTGGTCAAAGAATGGAATAGGATTGATGATGCATTAACTAATTGGGCATTGGACAAAGGTTATCTTACTTGCTACAACCACCCTCATAGATGGTGGGCTTTGTAAATCAAGGATGCTCTTCTATCTATCCTTTCTATAAATGGATCCAGTACTAGAGACATCTAGTTCCTTTTTACTTTGTATTAGCTTTTCTTTGGTTCAATCAAGGTATTTTAGTTCCCTAGCTTAGAAATATCATTCTTATATTTCCTCTATTGAATCTTGGCTAAAAAGCCTCTTGGCCTAGAAAGGCTAAATATGTAATCTATTTTTCCCATCAGTTTATTTTTTTATGTGTGTGTGTTTTGTGTTTTTCTATTATTTTTGTGTTTTTTGTTTGTTTTTTTTTTGTTGATTTTGTGTTTGTGTGTGTTCTTTTTATTTTTATTTTTTGTGTTTTTGTATTGTTTTGTTATGTATATTTTTTTGTGTGTGTTTTGTGTTTTGTTGTTGTTGTTTGTTGTTTTTTGTGTTTTTAAATTTATTTATTATTATTGTTGTTTTTGTGTGTTTGTAGTTATTGGTGTTTTTTTGTTTGTGTTTTTGTGTTTGTTCATATTTTTATTTTTTAGGTGTGCTCTTTGAGCATGCCAAAGGGGGTAGACCATGTGTGAGCCTTGGGCTATTTTAGCAGAATAGATATCCCTACCTCCTTGGATCTTACCCAAATGTGGTACCTCGAAAGGGGTGTTTCCAAAAACAAAAGAAAAACATATAGAATTTATAATATTTTTTAGAATTAATTAAAAATAACATATTACTCAAATCTCATAGCAAGAATAAATAAAGACTAAAAAATAGAACTATAAGAAACATAAGCACGAGACCAAAATCAAAATTATTACATGTGAATACAAAAATCTTGTGGAAGACATGTATAAATAGATGTATTGATTATATATTAATAATATAACCTTTAACCCATATATACTAGGGTTAGTGTATAGTTAACTTTATTTGCAGATTGCATGTTTATAATCAACCCGTTCTCATTGTATACAATTTTAACCTATTGGATTGCACAAATATTTACCTTATATAATGTTGGTATTTTTTTTTTTTTTAAATAAAGGGCTAAAAATTTATTGATAAAAAGTCTGGATTATAGAGTACAACTGAGCTTCCAACTAGGACTCAAATAAACAACCAAACAGGTTAAAACCACTAGACTAGAATGACACCCAAAAAAGACAACAAGAACAAACCACATTAAGTTTGTACATCCTTGTGGATCAACTCCCACAGGCGTTGAGAGTCCCCAGATGAGAGACTCTCCCGATTATCGATACTCCAAGGATCCATATATAATGTTGGTATTAGCTATGAGGAAAGAATATATATTATTCGATAGATTTTTTATTTATCCTTTTTAATTATTTATGAAATCAAGGTATATTTTATGTGTATTTAATGTTTTGACATTAATTTATATTATAACATCTATAAAAAGGACATATTAAATTCTCATTTTGAATCTCAACCATTATTAATTTTTTTATAATAATTTTTTATTTTCTTTCCAAACTCCATTATGGTTTACTAGTATTCTTGACAATTGTGTTGTGAATGTTTATATTAAGTTTAATGTAGTTTTTATTGTCTAATGTATGAACTATTATGAGTTTTAAATTTTATATCTGACCTTTCTTAATTTTGCATTGATAATAAAATATAATTTTTCATTTCCAATAATTATACATTTAAATTATGTTATTCATAGATGTACTTCACATTGAATTTATTTTGTTGTAGTTTGACTTACCAATATAGTTGGTGGATGATGTACCACATGACACTAGGCAATGACTTGTTTTCTCTAAATTTTATTTTCTAAAATATGGAAATCCTTGTTATCTTTTACTTGAGTTTGAGAAATATATAGCAATATTATAAAACCTCATTGAAATTTTTTAGGGGATATAAATGATAGAAGAATATTTGTTGGTATTGTTTTAATAACCAAGTTTATTTTTATATATGAATATACACATGATCCAAAATTATCCTTACTAAGTAGCTATAAGCACACCATTAAATTTTGTATTATAGATATTATTTATTAAAAAATCCTTTAAAATTTCTTCTTTCTTGCCCTCCACACAATTTGTAACAAATACTAATTTTATACATAATAACAATCACTTTTCCCATAATTTTAGGTCTTGGTTCTCCTACATTATACCAATAAATTTTATCTAGAAAAAAGCAAGGTTTTTTAAAATTCTAAAGAATTATGGTGCTAAATCCAACACAACTTATAGACCTTGATGTCTATATAGAAACTTAACTAGATTGAATAGCACACATCCTCTTTCTTGTGCCATGTCTTCTTTGTGACTAACTCTATCGCAACATCCCTTTGGTGCCAAAATGAAGTAGCTGATAAATCCTTAGTGAGAAACATACATATTAGAATACAACATTAAAACAACATAGCATTAAAAATTACTTGGTGAATGATGTCTCTCTATAATGGATCAATTTAGCAACATGTTGATCTAGCAATTGGAACCTAATGTAGAAAGAATTGAAGAGATAATTTATAACTATTTATAAAATTGCTTCTTGATTAGGTGGTTTTTGAAGAAATTTACATTCTAACATATTTCATAAGTTGTGTACAAAACTTGTATAAATCTTAGTGTGGAAAATCCTTTATATCTTCTTTGTATTTTGAGTTATCCTATTCTATTATCTTGATCCTATATTATAGAGTTGTTCCATAGACTATTTCTTGGATTCATAGTAGAATAGAATGCATTGCATCCTAAATAGATGCACCATTATATTAAACATTTATATAGTTATTTTATATTTAATACAAGTATATACACTCTACAATGAATTTGCATCATAATATATTTTATGTATTGTATTGGATGGAGCATTTGTTTATTACTATTTAAGAAGAGAATACATGTATTTCCTTCTTCCTAATAGTGTAGACTTGAGAATAACTTTTATGCACCACAAATTGGTTTTATGAGTTATCCTCCATGTCAATGCATCCTAAGCCATATATTTTGAGTCAAGTGGTATGAGAGTAGGCTATGTTGCTCCTAAAATATTTAAATTTTATCTATCTTCTTTGTATACATCCTTGTCCATGGTAAAACCTTATTGTATGCTTCATTTTTGGATACATATATTCATACATTATTATGGTACAAGATACAAGGCAACATACCAAGTTTCATATCTAAGTACACTAATGAATGTCACACATACAAATAAAATCCAAAAATGGAGAAGTAATCCAACACTCATATATTGAGGACACCCTATATGTTAGGAAGCCCATTCAATATGCTTTGCAAGAGTAGGGAAATGCTTAAATTAGGTAGTTTTTAGGATTTCATTATTAATATGGGAGCTCCATAAATAACTATGATCTCTTTTTTTTTTTAGATCCATAATGGTCTAAAGGTGTAGACTAATATTGACATTCATGTCTTCTTAGGATAGACCAATGTTGATGATTTATGAAATTTGGATTCAACAAGTTGAAGCTTATTATACTTCCAATTAATTCTTAAACTCCACAAAAATTGTGTTATTGGTCTTAAGGATGTCTAAATCAATCACTTCTTGGTGGTAAATCACTAGAAATTGGATTGGAGAAGTACCAATCACCTTATGTACAACCTTCATTAATATGGTTCTTGATCATGATTACATGTTACACCACTATAAATATGAATATATGTATTCTTAGTAGCTATGATAGTGTAGATATCAAACTATCTAATAGTACACTAACAAGTCTAATGAACTTCTTAGTTGTCTAAAAGTTGATAGTACTAAGAAACATTTGGTACTCAAGTACATCAATGGATTATACTATCATAATCATTTAGATATGGAGTTTCTTTAGGTATAATCATTGGCATAACATTCTCCTTTGTATTAAACTAGAAAAGAGAGCTTGAACCAAACAAAAGGGCCTAACTTCAATACCATACAAAACATTAGCACCAAAATAAAATCGACCAAGCATAAAACTTTCTACATGGTAAATATCCAAGGGACCTTTAGTGCCATATAAGTCTAAAATACCTACAACATAGGACAAGTAGATTGTAGTTGTAAATTATTGTAACCACCATAAAACCTAAAATTACATTGGGATTGCATATAATATTTAACAAAAGATCTCAAGATTCATCTAAAGTATGAAAAATCTTCCTCCAAATTTGATGGACAATAAGATATGGATTTCATATATTTAAGTTCTAGATCTTAATAGGTAGGCCAATACTTAACATATAATCCATCTAAATAATGAGGATTGTTATTTGAAACTCATTCCTAGGTAAAGGGTATGCCTCTCCATGTCATCATAGATATTGGGATCTATAAGGACATGATTATGAAATACAATAAAGGGCCTAGGATTCCAAACAATTGTGCATACTCATTCATATTATATATATTGGTTGTATCTAGAGAAATATGATAAGAAATATAAACACAACATAAAAATAATTAATTCAAAATGAGAGTGAGCAAGAAATCAAAAGAAGATATGTAGAACTCTAGAAGCAGGAATGACCCTAGAGATGATATGTTTTATGGGAATGAGACAAATAGGTTTTGGGTGGTACTACAACCCCCTATAAAGAGTGTGGATCATAGGAAGCTCCTATAGGATAACCATTCCTTACCATTTGATAGGTCATACAAAAGGATTTCAACTTTTGAAACAATCGAAGCAGTAGCTTTGACCTACATCCTACTCAAGAGAAATTTAATGTTTTGACTAAGCTTTTGAAGATGGCTATATACCAAGAAGCCAATAATCTAGTGGGGATTTTCTTAAACTCTCACCCTAACATTAATTCCATCCATAGATGGGCCTTATCCAAATGGAAATCATAAGGCCATATGGAGATCATTGTGCTGCCAGGGATTCTTTCTTCTCAAGTTAAACTATGCCAAATATTCTATCCAAATCCTAAAAGGAGACCCCTAGTTATTTGGAATGTATGCCCTCTTCCTATAGAAATGGGTCTTGGAATTCAACCTAAACTCTCAAAGTATCAATTTAGTACCATTATGGGTAAGACTCTGGCCTTCCTATCCAATTTTGGTATGAGGATATCCTTCTTAGAATAATAAGAGCCAAAGGTGTGGTAGTCTTGATTGACCTTACCACTAAGGATAAATCAAGAATTTTGTTCACCAAAATATGTATTAGCATAAATATGGAAGTGAAACTTCCCATATCCATAGATCTAGTTTTGGAATATAACACCTAGGTATAGGAAATAGAATATGAAAATAAGGCTTCTTTCTATACCTCTTACAAAATACAAGGACACCCTACTACCTAGTACCTATTAAACAAAAATCCCCCTGGCCCCAAGAAATTCAAGCCTTAGATGGAAACAACTAAACCCTCTATCTATGAAGGGAAAAAAGTAGGGTCTCCAAAGAATTCCATTTTGAGTCCACGTGAGATTCAAGAAGCCTTTCTAGATACAAAAGTCCACCAAGTGAGAGAAGATGGGGAGATTTGTTGGAGTGTATTACATTATTTGGTACATGCTAATGTACCTCATGATATATTCATGGTACATATGTAAATAATATATTAGGGTTGAGTCATAGTTTGGAGTGTGATATTATTTCTCCTTTCATACAAGTGTGTATGTGCAAGAAATGTACATGTCATGTGAGTATGCAAATATAATGATATTATATGTGCACAAGTGTCTTATATGTAAGATATCAAATATGTAATGTAAATATGTGCACAAGTGTCTTAGGTTAGAGTGTGCAAATTTAAGATCAACAATCATGTCTAGGTGTGCATACAATATAGAGTAATGTGTTCATCAAGTATGCAAGTGTCATATAGAGAAGCCAAGAGTCATGGGACTTGGCATATGGAATGGAATAGTCAAATATCCAAAGCGTCATTCTACTATGGCTATATAGTACTCCATAGAGAAGGATATAATAAATTAAATATAGCATCAAGTACCAAGTACCATATTTGTAAGAGAAAGAAGAGTAAGAAATATTGCATACATTTTGAGAAATTAATATTATATGTTATGCTACATGATTTGTTAATATATTATTTAGGTTATTTTTATTCATACTATTGTTTATTAGTGAATGTTATTTGATATATTATAATCCTTGATATACATATTAATTTTCTCCTAAGTTTTGGTATCATTTGGAATAGTTTTACATAATATTTTATACATTTCCTTTGTTAAGCTAATTATTTGATATACATATTAATTTTCTCATATTATTCTACTCACATCAGTATATTGATCTTACTATATAGTGGCTACATTATATTTGATCTTGTGGTATTTATCCTATGATTTTTATGTTAGTATTAAGGCTTAAAAAGACATTAGTGGTATCCAAGCTGTTGCAAGTAGTTTCTTGTACAAGTTGATGGAATTTATTTAGCTACATACAAAAATTAATTTTGTGTAGTTTGATGAAATTGATTTAGAGTTTGTCCACTTTAAAGGTAGTAAGAATCATATTCTATACTAAAATCAAAGTGAGTAGAAAGGCTAGATTCTTTCCATGGTTAAGAATAACCAATGAAGACTAGGACTCAGCTATAGATTCCTTCCATGGTTGAAGAACAACACACGAAGACCAAGACTCAACTATAGAGTCTTTCCATGGTTGAAGAACAACATGTGAAGACAATGACTCATCTATATTGGAAGGTGAATCAACTTTAAGATAGTTGATCATTTCAAGGACATAACCAACCCTTCACATTAATTCCAAATATAGAAGTATTTTATGGAAATAGATATTCCTTGACACTAATTTCTATCAACTTAGAAGGTTGTTGAAGAATTCAAAACAATAAAGTCATATTCACTTTAATTGAGGCATCATATAAATTAACCTTTGATATTGAACAATAAGGTTTAAAACACCTTGACATTGAAGTTTAAGGTCACAATAAAATTGACCTTAAAAAAATATATTTAGGTCTTGAAGATAAACCTTGATATAAAAGATAGAGGATTCAGGTCTTGAAGATAGATCTTGATATAAGATATAGAGAATTTAGATATTGAAGATAGACCTTGATAGAGAAAATGATTCAAAAATTTTTAGGTCACTCAGACCTTGACATTGATAGCAAAACAATTAAAGTTAAACTATAGAAGCAAAAATAGAGATAAAATATTCAAGATGCTTTAATATTCCAAAGAATATAAGGGTCAAGATTCAAAATAAAGAGGTCGTAAGATATAGAAGAGATCTAGCCTTGGAAAGGATTCTATAGTGTAGTCTTAAAGAGAAAGCTATTAGGCTTAAAGCAAAGCAAAATAACTTGATTATAAGCAAAAAATGATAGTCTTATTGAACTATAGGAAGGTAGTCTTATTTAGCTCTTGAAGACATCATTTAACTCTTATAAATAGTGGTATGTTTCTCAAAGAAACACTAAGAATAGGTGCAACACCATTCAACTCAAAGCATGGCAAATGAGATAACACCATACAAGTCAAAGTAGTGTAAGAAAATAGCTTCTTATTCAACTCAAGGTGGAGTAGGCATCAAAGTAAGTCATTCAACTCATTGATTGTAGCAGTATAGTCATGCTCATTAAGAAGACGTACCAAGTTTGATGTAAAAAAGGATCAAGGGAAACATGATAAGAAATTAAGGTCTAAGGCTCAAGGTAGAAGCAAAGATAGTAATAAAGCATTTTAGCAGTCTTAAATATAGCATTCTACATAAAGAACTATCCCAAGTGCCATCAACCTGCAATACACCAAGAACCATCAACCTACAATCCAACACGAAGAAACTTAATCAAAAAGTGACATGTTAAAATGAGCAAAATACATATTGGACTAGTATACTCTAAAGTGCAATGAAGCTAAACCAAAAGCAAGTAGAATTTCACTTAGGAAGAAGGTAAACTAAGCACTTTATTGGAAATTCAAGAGCAAGACGATTCAAAATATAAGTGTTTGAGTGTTGAGTATTGAATCGTCAATTAATTTATAGTTTGAAATCAAGTGCCAAGCAACAAAATATCATCAATTTTCATGTGTGGAAAGTATCATAATAGTTGAATGTTATTGTATATGGTATAAGGGATGTTAGTGTAGGAACATAACACCAACTAAGATCATTAAACAACAAGAATGCAACACCAATTGATATCATCAAATAGCAAGAATGTAACACCAACCAAGATCATCAAGTGCTATAACAAGTGTTACTTTTGAATAAGATTTGATCAAGCATTAAGGAGAAGAGAAAGGATTCACAAAGAGTTATTGTGCAACATGAGGGACACCCATGCAAGTTGAGAATAGCAAAGTAATTGAAGCTTAAGGTAAGGTTAGGGTTTCACAAAGCATTTTTAATTTTTTGAATAATATAAGGTTTATTTAAAGCATATGGAGTGATAAGTAGTATTAGTAAGTGTTATTAATTTATTTAAGTTCATTTGGAGTGATAATATTTATTTAGAATAATTTAATGTTTTTGATAGATTAAAGTTATTATTGAAGTTTGATTTATTTTAAAGGTTTTAGTAATAAACTTTTCAACTAGGATATTTATTTTTGGAATGGAGTGATAAGGAATAAAATTTATTTGTTTTTTTGAAAGCTTTCAAGTTTTTTGAAATATATTTATGAAAATGTTAAAAATAAAAAATTTAAATATTTGCAAATTTAATTATGTGGGAATCAAAAGATATTCAACATCAAATCTAGGAATACATAAATTTGTAGAATTTATTTCTTAGTTTCTAAAACTAAGGAGTTATAAGGAAGTCTATGTCAAAGGTTTTATTTGAATGAGTATTTTTGTGTCTAACAAGTTCTTCCTTTCTGAATATCAACTTCTAAAATAACCAAATTATGCATCATGGAAAAATAAAGTGAAATCAATTTTAATAGTCAAAAAAATTTGGGATATAGTTAGTGGAGCAAAAATAAAATCTACTAAATATGTTAGAGAAATTCAAATATATGAATAAGGTGAAGCAAAAGCACTTATGATAATAACATTTGCAATAATTGATGAAATAAAACCTTATATAAGTGCAGGAAAAACTTCTACAGAAGATTGGAATACTCTAGGTAAAATATTTGAAGGGAAAAACAAAGCTACTATTTTCAATCTTCAATCTCAGTTATACTCCTTAAAAGTTAATAGTGGTGAAAGTATTGAACTATTTCTTAGAAAGGTAGCAGATATAAAAGAAAAACTATTAACTCTAGGAGTAAAAGTAAAAGAGAAACTTCTCATTCAAGTGACATTGAGAACACTTCTAAAATTTTATAAGAATCTAGTCATATATTTGCAACTTTTAAGAAAATATACTACATTGGATGAGTTAGTCAACATTTTACAAGAATATGAAGTAGAAAATTTAGCCAAATATGAAATGACTAACAATATCTTAGTGTCAAAAGATAATTCACAAGGCAATCCTGATTCAAATCCAAGATACAAATCCAAGTGGAATAATATATATTGTCAAATATGTAAGAAAATGGGTCATAGCACAAATTGTTTTAGATACAATCCAAGGAATCAGTCTTAAGGAAATCAAATGAATCAAAGTGGTCAAACAAATAAGTCAATACAAAAAATATAATATCAATATCAATACAATCCATAATGACAATAAAAATTTCAATGTTAGTATCCTCCTCAATATCAATTTATTCAATCATAGTTACAATATAGAGAAGAAAATAAAAAAGTACATCTAACTCAAGAAATTCATGAAATTTTGAAGCCCTTTCAAAAAAATTGATAATAAATAAAGATATATTTCTCTCAAATATTTTGGGAGATACTAACTTTACATTTGATCAGGATACAAGAAGCTAGCATGATAAGAAAAGCCAAAAAAGAATAGACTAAAGAAGCAAAAGAAGAAGATACAAAAAAATTAAAAGAAAGCAAAAAGAGAGCAAAGAAATTACAAGTCCTAGGATCAGTTGAAGATTGAAGAAAAATATGAAGATCATGATTTAAGACTAAAGTCTTCAATAACCAAATAATTTAATATAGGGGGTGTTAGAGTATATTAAATTATTTGATACATTCCAATGTACCCCCATGTTACCTTCATAGTACATATGTAAATATTAGATTATGATTGAGTCATAGTTTAGAGTGTAAGTATTATTTTCCCTTTCATGCAAGTGTGTATATGCAAAAATACACATGTGTCACACGAGTGAGTGTGCAAGTGTAATGAGGGTATATGTATACAAGTTTCTTAAATGTAAGAGATAAAATATGTAATGTAAAGATGTGCACAAGTGTCTTAGGTTAGAGTGTGCAAAGTTAAGATCAACAGTCATGTCTAGGTGTGCATACAATTTAGAGTCGTGTTCATCAAGTATGCAAGTGCCATATAGAGAAGCCAAGATTCATGAAACTTGGCATATAGAAAGGAATAATCAAGTATCCAAAGAGTCATTCTACTAGGGCTATATAGTACTCAAGAAACCATCACTTAATATGTCCATATACTGATGATATTTACATCTTATATGTTAGTTGTTTTAATTGGTGGTTATATGTTTTAACATCCTCATCTCTTCCTTGCTTTGTGGTGTATATTTTTGTTATAATTTTGGTATCATATCTCAAATGATAAAATTTCTTGATGAAGGTATATTTATTTGTATTCCAAAACAGAAACACTTGTTTATTTTCTCACTTCAAATACCAATCTATTTAGTCCTCATAATGTGGTTGGAAATAGCTACAACTATTCAATTGGTTGGTTTACACAATTTACTTTCTAGATGGTTGTGCATGTACCAATATGTCTCATTGGATTTTCCTTCCCTTCTTCTATGAAGGGTGGACATCTCTACTTTCCTACTTTTATGGCTATGTTAGCCATCAATGGGGTTCCTCCTTCTTTATAACTTGATGAAGAGTCCCCTGGAATCCTTGATTGATTTTTCATTTTTGTGGATGATTTAATATACTACTCTTCATTGGATGTTTCTATCCTTGGTATCTTATTTTCACCAAATAGTCATCTCTTGACCTCTTGTGTGTCTTATCTTTGTGACCTCCTTCACTAGTATGTTGGTTATGGTCTTGGTCTTCCTTATTGAGACCTTACACATTGTTTCTCTAGTGCCTAACTCTCATCCTCTACACCTCTTGGAAACCTTCTTGTTGCTTGTTTAGGTGTTACCGTTATACTTGCACAATTTCTACGTCAACATATTCCCTTATGCCAATGTTCTCCTTGACTCTTGGTGGTCCTTGTACCCCCTCTTTTATTCCTAACTATAATGTTTCCCACCTTTCAATATTTCTCTCATATAAAGTCCATACTTGTTATACTATTGGTTCATTCGTATCTTGTACTAAATTGTTTACATTCCTTCTTTGAAAAATTATTGTACTTATTCTTACTAGAATTTACTCCTCCTTGTAATCTCATCTCCTATGTCTTCATAGACTTGTATTTGCCATTCACCTCTAATTTTTAATTTGTTCCTTCTAAAAAATATCAATTGTATGTCCTAAATTAAAATAATTTGATGCAAATTCAATAGGCAACAACATCAAATATAGCACGAGTGGTAATATTCTTGATGAGGGAGGTGAAATAGAATATTTTGGTATGAATTATAGTAATTTGTACTCAATATGGACCAATTTGTACAATTGTACGATTACAATTGTATGATTTTCAAAATGTAAAACTACCAACTATATGGTTACAAAACATTCAATTGTATGGTCACAACCATGCAATGACCTGAATTGTATGATTTGCCAAATGTACAAATTGCCAAAATTATTACATTGGCAATTAACTTGGTCAACTTGTAATTGTTCACTTTGAAATCATTATTTCTACCTTGGTAAGTACAAAATATGGAATTATTACCTAAATGTAAAGTCACTGATCAGTTGTACAGATAGGAAATCTAACTATACAACTACAATAAAACCTTACTAAAATTTCTCAATGCCAAATCTACTCTATAATATGTAGGAATTAGATTTAAAAGAGATTGGATGCACACTTGGAATTACTATTCATATTAGAAATCCAACAATGACATTTTTCACTACCAATTCTAGAAACCATACCATATCCTACAACCACAATAATTACAATCTACATAATAAAATAGGAGCAATTCCTTCATCCACAATCATCATACATAACTGGGTATTAATAGTACTTTATTTTTATTTTTGAATCATTTGTTACAATGTTATATCTACAATTTAACAAAACTATGTACAATCCATATGCAATCGGTAACATGCATGAACAACCATGAACTTCTAATGGACACAATAATGTTGGATTATATCTACAATTCTCCTTAGTAATCATCAATCAATAATCAACTATATTGGACTAGGATGAAAAATATACAAAAATTGAATGAGAGGGCTTATAATGCTTGTTCAGGCTGTTCCAAAGTGGTTCCTAAGATAGTGCATCATTTATAACTACCATTCATAGCTTCTCATCCAAATTAACTTTATTAAAAATTTACTAAGATTCTAATTTAATCTATATAAAATGACATTTCATGTGCATAACACTTTTATTTAATTTCACTTTCATCATATTTATTTTCCTACATTTTACATTTAGATAAAATTGTGCATTTACCAAAATTGTGCAAATCCTTACATGATGCATTGTCATTTCTTCTTCTTCTTGGAGGTGGATTTGTTACCTCCAATGACCACCATGGAGTATTTGGCATCAATACATATGAATATTCAATCCTGATCAAAATGAGGATTAGTGGATAAGTTTTAAACTTATAGAGAATATTGAAGAGGAATTAGGTTGGGGGGAACACAAAGTAAAGGAATGGTGGATTTTATGCTATGAGCAAGACAATCATAAAGATGCTTTTCCAAGTGATGTTGACAAATATTGATTTCTAAATTTGACAAGAATTATATCAATTGGATGAAACAACATGAGAATTGTATATTCCCAAAAGTCAAAATAATAGATGACTTAGAGGAAGAATTAGAGGAAGAAGAAAAAGAGGCAACTTCTCAACCTCCTTTACGGAGATCTACTTTGGTAATATATGATGATTATGAAGAATAAGCATGCATAGGAAAGTCCTAGTTCCAAAAATAGCAACACTTAGAAGACCTTCTAGCAAATCCAAGGCCCATAAAATCTCCTCAGTAGATGATTATAAGATATGCCATAGAAATCGAAGTACCTCAACCAAATGATTTATAATAGAAAGGGGTGCTACTAAATCCTTTAGGTATAATTCAACAAATCAGTCTAAATTTTTTATAAGAATGGTTGCACAAGAGAAAAAATGAAAGTCTCCCAAGCTTTAGAGAATTGAATACAAAAATAATAGAGGTGACAATTGTAGCAATAAATACAAAGAACTTAGGCAACAATTGAGGCAGATAAATCTAAAACAACCAAAATAGTAGATCCAAGGAAAGAAGTGCAAGGATTGGATAAGTCTCTACAACCTTTTCCCCCATCTCCTTAATCTCCTCCTTCTTCTCCTCAACCCTCACCTTCACTAGAAATTATCCTAGCTATGGAGCGACCTCCATAAAAATTGCAATCCTCATCATATTTCCATGAAACACCAACACTTCCCTTGCATACTTATCCTTTGTCCATAAGCCATAAGTGGTAGAAGGTCAAATAAATTCTCACTCCTACAAAGGTTAGCATCTTTTCACCTAGTCCTCTAATTGTTTTCTCCTCATTCTTAGCTATTTCTACTTCACCTCTTCATTGTACGGATCCACTACTGGAGGTATTTTAAATTATTCAAAATTTGGAAGACAATAAGCAAAATTGGGTACAATAGAAACAACAATTATATAAAGCAAAGGAAGTGGGAATCCTAACATTAAATTCAATAGATCCCATCACAGAGGAAAGGGTGAATATGACTACTTGTCTAAAGGTGAAAAACATAGCTACATATATGAAGGCAAAGGATTATAATATTAAAGTACATAGTGAGGATATATATCATATTTCAAAAATAGACACACTCCAAACCCTCCATACTAAAGCATATACACTTTTCTTGCATGTCCATAAATAAAAAAGAAAGCTTTAGGCTGCTATGAATTGAAACCATAGAGCTAAATTTGAGTAGAGAAAAGATGGAGGAAAATTATCTTAAGAAAGAAATATAGGATCTAAAGAGGATAATTGATGGGACCCATTATAAGGAATAATTATAGCAAAAGGATCATAGAATCAATAGCCTAGAGAATGAGCTACAACTGGCTAAAAGTGAAATGCAAAAACATGACTTAGTGTTGTAGGATCTAAAATCTATGCTACAACAAAAATATGAGGATCTAGGTATGGCTCAAATAGAGCTAAAACAAAAAAAGGATAAAACCCATGGCTAGGAGATATCTAGATATTAGCCCAAATATATTATGAGCCATTACTAGGAAACTACCATGGTTACCTTGCAAGCTTTTCACCCTTTCATCAATAAAATAAAGGAAACTACCATGATTCCCATGGAAGAAAAAAAGGACTTTGGAAAAGGTAAGAAATACCTATTGATCAAGATCCTAGAAGTGTAGATAGTCATACGAATGCTAATAAATAGAGAAAGGTATCCTCATTTGGAATAATAGCAAGAGAGATATTTAGAAGAATGCAGATTTGGAACTTGTTAGGTTTATCATGGCACTAAATTGATTCATGAAGGAGATAAAGTGCTATATTACCTAATAAAAGTGACCGATGAGATGAGAAAGGTTTCTAAGGATATTAAAGCACTTGATTCTCTAGGTATTTGGGATGAAAAAGGAGGAAATTTTATATAGAAGAGAAAATCAACCAATTATTTGATCAACTCCATGATGAAAGTGAGATTGAGTCACTACCATAACCACTAGTAATGGAACACGATTTTGCTATATTTTGTAGACTCTCTCATATTTTTGCCATGTCTAAAGAAATGACTAGAAGATACAACAATCCTCCTTATGAGCATTACTATAAGTTGCAAGACATTATTTTTAAGCTTAGAGGGATTCCTATGCTTCTCTCAGACACATGGAATAAGATATGTCATTTATTGTAGGTTGCAACACCTCATCTAGCTCAATCAATGTTACAATAGGTTGAGTCTACAAGAACACCCTTAAGATAAAGACTTGAGTAGTCAAGAAAACCAATTAATTCTCCAAAAGTAGGAGATGTACAATGAATTCCAACTTATAAAGCTATATTGTTTTTAGCTTTTATTTGTATAGTTTCAAGTTTTATGACTTGACCACTTTTTTAATCTATAGCCCAATGGATAAGACAAGGGTGATCATGTAAAAACTTAGAAGGATGTGGGAAAAACTAATATTTGATATCATATACACATAATTAATATACTCTATTTTTGTTAGCACATGAGACTAATGCAAAATTATGGATATGTAGGTGTACAATTGATAAGGAATATCAAACAAGGCATGTGAAAATTTATGAATAACATATGCTTATATTGAGAGGGGGGATGAATAGTATAAGATCAAATTTTACTTTTCTTTCCCAAATAATATTATCCAATATTATCAATGGCAATATCAATAGCAGTAATCAAATAAATGCACAAATCATCACACACAAGAGAGATACAAATTTAACGTGGTTCACCCAATGTGGGCTACTCCACAGAGAAAATATTTCTAATAAATTTTTTCAATAAATCTCTTGGGAATCAATTCCCTATTACAAATTTTATGGACCTATGTCCAAAGGATATACTAATCTCCTATGTTTTGATTTGTGGATCTCTCTCCATAGGAGAACTCTTTCCCATTACTATGGTTCGTGGATCTCTCTCCATAGGAGAAATCTATCCCCTTGCTCTGGTTCATGGATATATCTCCACATGAGAACTCTATCCTCTTTCTCTGGTTCATGGAACTTGATCCAAGAGAACTCTATATCCTCAATTAGTTTGTGTATCTCTCTCCACATAAGAACTCTATCTTCCCAGCTGGTTCATGAATCTTAATCCATAGGAGAACTCTATCTCCTCTGCTCTAGTTGATGATATTCTAGAATACATCTACTCCCACTGCTTTGGATTGTAGATATGTCTCCACAGGAGACCTCTATCCCCACTACACTAGTTGATGGATCTCTATCCACTAGAGACTACTGTCCTCTTTGCTTTATAATTTCCAAAGCTTGTTCTCAAATTTATCTCAAATCTGCACCAAACTCTATCCCAAGTATAGCACAAATCTACTCTAACTTTGCTCATAATTATGAACCAAAATCTATCCCAAATCTACACTAAAATTTGTTCCAAGTCTAGCATAAATCTACTCTAACTTTTCTTACAAGTCTGCATCAAAATCTATCTCAAATCTACACCAAAATCTGTCCAAAATCTACTCTCAATTCTATCTCAAATCTACCCCAAGCCTTAACATAAAGCTTGAAAAAATCATCAATCAAACCTGCTCTCAATCCTTTTCAAATCTGCCTTCAAGTCTTCTCAAAAGACTTGCTCAAATCTGCCTTCAAGTCTTCTCAAAAGACTTGCTCAAATCTACCTTCAAGTCTTCACAAAGACTTGCTGAAATCTGTCCTCAAGCCTTCTCAAAGTCTTGCTCAAATCTATCTTCAAGCCTTCTCAAAGACTTGCTGAAATTTGTCTTCAAGCCTTCTCAAGACTTGCTCAAATATATCCTCAAGCCTTCTCAAAGACTTGCTCAAATCTGTCCTTAAGCCACTTACAAATCCTGTTCAAATATTTCCACAACTTACATACAAACACAACTTAAAAAATTTTAAAGAAGCTTTCTTCACACAAAAAATTTCTACTTAGAATTAGTTTAACCTCTGGAACATATAGATAATGATATGCTCTATCAAAAACTCAAAATTTTCTACTTAATCATTAAGTCTGTTGCTTTCACTTATCTCACATTTATTGCTCTTTTAAAGATATATCTATTCTAGCACATGACATCTATCTTCCTTATTCACACACTTTCTCAAATATGATTTCTAATGTTTGCACATTCACTTTCAATATCACTCAAAACCAATGCCCATAAGATTCACACAATCATTCAAATAATAAACCACAATTTTCTCACAAACCCTAAGACAGGTATTCCCACTTTATTTCAATAAATATGCATAATGTAGGTCTCAAAAACCTAACCTAATTATTTCCAACAATGATTATCAAACAATCCTTTTCACTCAACCTTATGTTTTAAAAATTCATTCCAACAAACACTTTAAACAAAGGATGATGTGCCCATACCTCTTAATTGCTCTTGTGGAGATATGCCTTCAAAAATCTATCTCATACACAATTAATATTTCTAGTGCCACTTCAAGAGTTAGTTATCAAAATACTCTCTCAATACATCCATATGAATTTTCTTCTCAAAAGATATTTCACCATACAGAAATTACAATAAAATATCAAATCGCTTTTACACCTTATTTCTCCTATTCTTTCATGCAAAATAATGCTCAACAAAACAACTAATAATGACACATGAATTTTAATTATACACCTTATACCTCATTCTTATGAAACCAAAATAATGCACTTCAAATTTTAATAAGATCAAATAAATTTCCACTTTATCTCATGCATCAACCAAGTATTAATAATCTGAATTTTCACCTTTCATCCCCTATTTAAAATAAAAATTAAATCACTTATAACCTTATAACTCCCTAACCATATCATACCATAATGAAAAAATTTATTAAACCTTATAACTCAACCAAAAACAACTTTGCATACCTTTATAAAAATTTATTTTTCCCTAAAGCTTTGTTGTCACTACTCGAACATGCCACCTTGCTAGCCTTCACGCCCTAGCACAATGGCAAACACCATGTGGTCTAGCCACCCACACAAACCAAAAGAGCACACAATCTCTTTTATATTCTACCACCGGTGCAAAACGAAACCTCAAGGAAAACCTTGTCACCTGCCTCCACCGCATCTCGAACCCGAGACCTATTGACTGCCACAAATTAGCATCATGGATATTACCATCTGGGCTACCTTCCCATATGGGATAGCATTTTGGAGCCTCTTCTCCTTATCCTTTTCTTCACATCAACTTTCAAAAAGTTACGTCTTATTCCTCTCCACCATGAGTCGAATGACGATTGAATGGGTGCATAGATTTCAATGAATGAACACACAATATCAACCAATTTATCATTGTCATATTTATATGCAATGGTTGCATTAGTATTTGATATCGTCACTTGAATTATTCAACCTTTTGTGCCAAATAAAATATTATATTTTAATTATTTAAATATTATAATTTATTTTTTATAGGTTAAAATTTTGCCACCAAGGTTAATCAATTTAACCTTTTCTTTTTGCATAATTACCACCAAGGTAAATCAAATAGATCTTTTTATTTTTCCTCTTTCAAATGTCATCATGATAAATCAACTTGACCCTTTTATTTTTCAACCACCGTGGAGAAGGATTTTCTCTCTTTTTGTTGCCTTATGCCTCATGTGCCCTTTGAATAATATTCTCACAAATATTTCCATCAACCTTAGGACATCAAATCTTTTGACATCAATGACAACACAACATGCTCAAATTTCCAACAATTTACTTCTTGTAAATTCAGATTTATTAGGAAAAGAGCCTGATTGAGGAGAATAATATTGTAATTATGATAGAATTTATAGCTGGCACAAGAAAAGTTTGGTGCTTAGTTCTATATAATACCTTGACCATTTTTTAATATCAAAGAAGTTCTCTTCATTACTGAGAATGATTTTGAAAGGAAAAATGAGGGTTTGCATGGTTGTAGGTGATAGACAGAAAAAAGCAAAAAAATGGTGATTTCATAAGGTGCCTTGCCTAGACCTAAAATAGTTGCAAGATATGGTGAATTTTTCTCATAGATATTCCTTTTTATGGGGGGTGTCCCATACTCCAGGTATCCCCATGCACCTTCTATTCCTCTTTTCTTCCCTTTTTTTTTTATAATTACCTATAAATTGTGCCACAAACTCCATAATTTGAGTCTTCATTAGCCTTTTATTTACTCTTTTCTCTAAAATTTTATTTCATGTGATAATATCCCTATCCTTATCCTCATTCATCATATCCATTGCACATTTTTACTTCATTTTAGCATGAGTTTATCTTATGTGCATAAATCTCTTTATCGCCTATATTGTTTTATAAATCCACATCTTTACCTTTTCTCCTTTTATGAGGTATATTCTGAAGATATATTTTTCATTTGTCCTTCTTCTCAATTAGCTTATCTTTTAATCATGGTCGATTTCTTCTCTTAATAATAATTTTTAGAACCCGGGAGGCCTATCTAAGTTCTTATTTTTGACAAGTGAAAAACCCCTATGAATCACCAAGAATGTGGGTAGTTTTCATAGCCCCCCACATGTATCTCCTTCAAAGCTATTAAGGAAGAAAATAATGGCTAAGTATGGATACCATTGGGCATCCTGTACCAGTAAGGTAGTGAATGGGTACCAAAACTCTGTCACCCAATAGGAAGTAAAGAGAGTGAAAAATAATCAAGTATGGAAAAAACCGGGTATTTTATACCAGTATGATAGTAATATAGGTACAAAAAACCCATCACCCGAAAACAACAAGCTAAGGTAAAATAAGTTAAGTGTTGGTAGAACCAATATTTTATACCTCTAGTGGTAGCAGATGGGTACCAAAATCTCGTCACTTGATAGGGAGTAAGCAAAGCCAAAAATTAGCTAAGTGTAAAAATTGTTAGACTTCTTATACCAGCAAGATAGTGATATAGGTACCAAAACCAAATTACCTAACAATAACTATCTAAGGTAAAATCAGCTATGTGTTGGGAGCATAATATTTTGTACCTCCAACAATAATGGACAAGTACCAAAATATCATTTTCCAAAAAGGAGCAAATGAGCTAAAAATTGGCTAAGTGTAGAAGCTACCATACTTTTTACACTAGAAAGATAGTAAGGGTACCAAAATCCCATCACCCGAAAACAACAAGCTAAGGTGAAATTGGCTATGTTTTGGGAGCATCAAACATTTTGTACCTCTAGTGATAGCAAATGGGTACCAAAATCCTATTGCCCAATAGAGAGCAAGTAGAGCCAAAAATTGGCTAATTGTAGAAGCTACTAGACTTTTTTTTCTAGCAAGATAGTAAGATGTGTACCAAAACCTCATCACTTGACTGAAGAGCACAAGATTATATTTAGAGGGGGGTAAACAGTATAAGATCACTTTTTACTTTTATTTCCAAATAAATATTATGCAATGTATAGATAGCAATATCAATAGCAGTAATTAAAGCAATGCACAAATCACCACACACAATAGAGACACCAAATTTGCGTGGTTCACCCAATGTGGGCTACTCCATGGAGAAAATATTTTACTAAAACTTTATCAATAAATCTCTTGGGAATCCTTTCCCTATTACAATGTTTATCGACCTCTATCCAAAGGAGACACTAATCCCCTAATCAAGTTCATGGATCTCTATCCACAGGAGAACTCCTTTATCCTCTTACTCTGGCTGGTGATATTCTAGAAGAATTGTTACCTCCACTACTATAGCTAATGGATCTCTATCCACTGAAGACACCTATCCTCACTACCTTGGATTAATGGATCTCTATCCACTAGAGACTATTGTCCTTTGTAATCTGTCACCTCCAAAGCTCTATCTCAAATATGTACTAAACAAAGTCCTTCGGTCTAGCATAAATCTGCTCGATATTTGTATCTGGTCTGGCACAAACCTATCCTCAAATCTGCATCAAACTCTATCCTCAAATTTGTACTAAACATAGTCCTTCGATCTAGCACAAATATTCTCAATCTATTTCCTCAAGCTTTAACTCAAAGCTTGACTCAATCTCAAATCAAATATGTTGGATATTTTCCTAACCTTAACTTAAGGTTTGAAAAAATCAATAAATTCTACTCTTAAGTCTTCTCAAAGACTTGTCTCAAATATGCCTTGTAATATTCCACAAAAGCTCACACTAATATGTCCACAAGTCCTCTCTAGAACTTATCCAAATATGTTGAATAAGTTATCACAAGAACTTATCCAAATCTGGTCTCAATATATATTATAAGCTTCCAAACGCTTAGCCAAATTTGTCCACAAGTCTTCTCAAAGACTTACCTCAAATATGCTCAAAAATTCCACACTAGAACTTGTCCAATCTCATAGAAATATAAAGAGAATTTTTAGAGACTCAATATGCTCTATACTCATCACAATGCTCAATCACTCTTTTAGAAATATATAGAGAATTTTTAGAGACTCAATATGCTTCACATTCACCTCAATGCTCAATCACTTTCTCAAATCAATTCAGAACATAGAATAGTTTGTTTTATAGAACTTGAACAATCACTTCACACATCCACTTGACTAGGCTCAATGAACTCTACTTAACCAATCACTCAATGAAACAATCCTTTCATACAAACCCTAGTCCAAGCATATAAATACTCACTCAAAATATTTCCAATAATTCTTATCAATCAATATCACATAAAGCTCAGCAAATCAATAAGAAAACCTAATTAAGTCCTTTTCACTCCAAACTCATTTTTTTAGAAAACCAACCAATCAACTCAACTATGGAAGAATGTGCCTATACCTGTTTATTGATGATGAAGTTATCTTAAAAATATGCCACAACCACAAACACTTCTTTTCCAAGCTTAAAGAAGTTATAAAATGATAAACTCTCTCAAGAATACAATGTAAATATCAAAACATACATACACCTTATCACTCCATATTTAATAAAACATCCATCAACATATACAAAAATATTTGACCAAATACACCTTATAATCTCCCAGTTAAAATAATATCCAACACTAAGAATAATGTCAATAAAATCATCTTCACAAAATAACCCAATGGCAAGAAGTCCTATAAAAATTTAACCAACACTTTAATCTTCAATAAACCAATATGTCATAAATACTTTATTTAAAAATAAAGCTAACTCCTTATTCCTCCAATTAAACAAAATAATGATTAATTAAAATACTTTTTATCTACCCCTTTTAACTCCCTAGGACCTCATGTCAAAACCTTAGGCAATACAAAAATATATTAAAAAATTTATTACCTTTGCCTTGGTGAGACTCGAACTCACAACGCTGCCTCTACCAGTGCCCTAGCCACGACTCCAACCGTCATGCGAGCTAGGTGCTTATTTAGGGAGTAAAGAGCACCATGTGCTCTATATTTCTCCCCTAATGCACCTAAGCCAAAAATCACATGAAACTTCCTTCGATGCCTCAAACACAACACACCAAAAGTTGTTGCCATGAATCGATCATGGATCACTTCGCACCCAAACACCTTAGCCCTCGATCACTTGCCACTAGGCCATGTTGCCTAGGTGGATATGGGATATTAGCCCTTGATAATATTATCCCCTTTCACTGGTTCTTAAGACAAGAATCTTGTCTTCTTCCTTGCATGAATTCTCACAACACACACTTGCCTCTTTCACTTGTTCGAACGAAGGATAATACAAATGCCACTAAGGCATATAATTTATATACCATTTGGCACCTTTAAAATTGAACGTAGATGCCTTTGTTTTTTAAATAATTAATTTATAAATTATTTAAATTATTTAGAATTTAAATATTATAAATTAATATTGAACTCCCTTGGGCTTTATAACATGAATTTAAAAGCTTCTGTGGGTTTTTATGAATTTTTTTTTTATTTTTGATCATCTATGGTTTGAATAAAAACCCTCCTACTTATGCTTCCACATAATATTAAAAATATTATGAAGCTCTTTTACCATTAACCTTTGCATTGTTCCTTTTGACCTTTTGACATCAACAAAAGTTTATTCCTTGACATCAATTACAAATTTGTTCCTTGACATCAATGACAACTTTGACTCAAAATGTCCAAGAATCTCCCCCTTTGTCATTGATGGTAACCCAAATTATTTTTACCAAAAACATAAACTTTTCTTTGTTCTTCTCCCCCTAGGATATTGCTCCCCCTGGCTTAGTGCTCTCTTCAAATCTCTCCTCTTTACTCAAATACCAAATCTATCCCCCTTACTCAAATATCTCCCCTTTTGACATCAATGGCAAAGGGTCACCTTTGGGGCTCGGGCCTAAGAATGAGTCTCTTAGCTTAGCCCCTCCCCCACCTCCTCTTGAGGTGGTTAATTTTGGGGTGGGAGTATTTCTACTCCTAGCAAGCACTGGTATTTACCTTTATCCTCTTTTCTTCTCATATGATTCTTATGATTCCTTTGACTGTTTATTTTCATGCCTATGTTCTTGATCCTTTTCTTGTTCTTGTTCATGTCCACATCCATATTATTGTTCCTGTTCCTATTCCTATTCTTGTTCATGTTCATATCCATGTTCCTATTCTTGTTCCTGTTCTTGCTTGTTTGTGGAATGTATGCTCTACACCACTTTGTTGTATGTCTATAATTATTGCACTTGTAAAACTTAATTTTATTATTTCTTGGAGGTGCAAATATCTTAGGATTTCTCCTAGTGAAGCCATATCCTTTTCTTTCATAAACCCTACAATTCATTGCCTTGTGACCAAACTGATTACATGAGTAGCAATACCCATGGAAAAGTTGTTTGTTTCTGAAAATTATATTTTCCTATCTTTCATGTGTCCTGCATTGTGAAGCCATGTGCCCAAACATGTGACATGAAAAACATATTCCATTGAAGTTTCCTTTTCTTGACCTCATTTGTATCTTAGTATCTCTTAACCAATTATGATTGTTGTTCCATATGTTTCTCCTTGGTGCATTGTTCATGTTCTTTTTGAACTTCCTGTTGTCCAACTAATCCTCGAATGTCTCACTTTCTCTTACACTATCTTCTTCTAAATTTTCTTCTCCTTTAGAACTTGAGGTTGACTTCCCTTCCCATTTATTTTGTTATTGTTCAAATCCAAAACCTATCTTGCTTGATGTAGGCTTTTGTATCTTGGTGAACTTATCTAAGTTCTTTGATATGTTTTTGAACCCTTGTAGCTTGAATTTGGAGTTTTTGACTTCCATCTCTAATGAAGCTACCTCTTGTTCTATTTTATTACATTCTAGAACCTTAGCTTCTAACTTCTCCTTGAACTTCTTAGTCTTAGCCTTTGATTTGTCCAGATCCTCTATAAGCATTCTTCTCTCTTCATCACATTCTTGAAACTAAGATTCTAATTTAGAGTTTTGCTTTCTTACCCTTTTTATTGATTCAAGAGCATAAATAAGTTCTCCCTTGAGATCATATCCTTATTTATCTGATTCTTCCTCTATTTTTTTGCCTTTGTCTACATATTCATTTTATTTTGACTTGTCTTTTGTAGGATCATCTTCTTCTTCTTCTAATTCCATTAGAAGATTCTCTTATGGTCTTTCAAGTGCATCCTCATATTCATCATAACTGAAACTATAATCATTTATTTTACAACTATCTTCAAGATGTCCAATGTTACTACATCTAAAATACTTGAGAATTATTGGTGCCCTTTTCTTGACCTCTTTTTATTCAATCATAAATAGGACTTCATCTCTATCATTTTATGAAAAACTAGCATCATTATCACTTGAGTACTTACTTGCCTTATCTGCATAGTAGCTCCTATTTTACCTTTAAAATAAATTCTTTCCCTGTCTGCTTTGTCAATCCTTTCTTTTCTTTTGGTGTCGATATATTTTTGATTCCCTATTTTTGTGATCATTTTTTTCTTCATCATTGTTATTTTTAGCTTCTTAACAATCAGTTGCATAGTGACCATACTTTCCACAATTGAAAAATTTAACATATTTTGTATCTTTAAATCTTCTTAAATCCTTATTCCTTCTGCCATAATTTGCTTCTTCATCACTGGATGACTCATTAATTGATTCTAACTTCTTACCCTTTGTCTTCTTGATTTATTTGAAGGCTACTTCCTTCTGGGGATTCGGTTCTTTTGTTTTTAACTCAAAAGTTGTAAGAATACCAAGCAACATATCTCTTGTAAAAGAATCATCATCCTTTGATTCTTCTATAGCAGAAACTTTTTCACTAAATATTTTTTGAAGATATCTTAATATCTTATCATAAACATCTGATTCTTCAACCTTAAGTCCAAGTCCTTGCATAGAATTAACAACCTCATCAACTCGAAGTAGATAAGTACTAATGTTTTCCTCATCCTTCATTATTAACCCTTCAATTTGTCCTTTGATATTTTGTATCTTTGCTTTATTGACACCTTTATCTCCTTCATATATGCTTTGCAAATTATCCCACATTCCTTTTGCATCTTGACAATGCATAAATTTTATGGACTCTATTCTATGCAAACCTCTCAAAATTGCATTCATTGCTTTTGAATTGTAATGTTGTAGAAGCTTACCTTACTTATCTGTAGGTGGATCAAATGGTGGTATGTATCTATTTTCAACTGCTTCCCAAATCTCATTTCCAAGTACCATCAGGTATATCTTCATTCTCATACTCCAATATATATAATCACTTCCATCAAATATTTGTTTTGAATTATTTGATGATCCATTCTTAGAATTCATTGTGTTCTTGTAAACTTTTCCTTCAAGATGTTAAACTCTTATGAAAGAACTCTCTCTGATACTAATTGAAGAACACAAGCTTATACTGAGAGGGGGGGTGAACAGTATAAGAATACTTTTTTCTTTTCTTTCCCAATCAATATTATGTAATGTATAGATAGCAATATAAATAGTTGTAATCAAAGAAATGCACAAATAACCACACACAATAGAGACACCAAACTTATGTGGTTCACCCAATGTGGGCTACTCCATGGAGAACATATTTTACTAAAACTTTATCAATAAATATCTTGGGAATCCTTTCCCTATTACAATTTTTATGGACCTCTATCCAAATAAGACACAAATTCCCTAATCAAGTTCATTGATATATATCCATAGGATAACTCATTTCTCCTCTTTCTCTAGATGGTGATCTTCTAGAAGAACTATTGCCCCACTACTATGGCTAATGGATCTCTATCCACTGAAGACACCTATCCTCACTGCCCTAGCTTAATGGATCTCTATTCACTAGAGACTGTCGTCCTCTATATTATGTCACCTCCAAAGCTCTATCTAAAATATGTACTAAACACAATCCATAGATCTAGCACAAGTATGATCAATATTTATCTATGGTCTGGCACAAACCTATCCTCAAATATACACCAAACTCTATCCTTGAATATGTACTAAAAACAGTCCTTTGGTCTAGCACAAATCTACTCAATCACTTTCCTCAAGATTTAACTCAAATATTGACCCAATCTCAAATCAATTATGTTGGATCTTTCCCAAACCTTAACTCAAGGTTTGAACAAATCAATCAATTTTCTCTCAAGTCTTCTCAAACACTTGTCTCAAATCTACCTTGTCAACTTCCATAAAAGCTCACACTAATCTATCCACAAGTCCTCTCTAGAACTTGTCCAAATCTTCTCAATAAGTTCTCACAAGAACTTATCCAAATATGCTCTCAATCTATATTGTAAGCTTCCAAAAACTCACCCAAATATATCGACAAGTCTTCTAAAATACTTGCCTCAAATCTGCTCAACAAGTCCACACTAGAACTTGTCCAATATCATAGAAATATAAAGAGAATTGTTAGAGACTCAATATGATCTATACTCATCACAATGCTCAATCACTCTTTTAGAAACATACAAAGAATTTTTAGAGACTCAATATGCTTTGCATTCACCTCAATGATCAACCACTTTCTCAAACCAATTCAGAATATAAAATAGTTTATTTTATAGAACTTGAAAAATCATTTCACACATCCACTTGACTAGGCTCAACCAACTCTACTCAACCAATCACTCAGTGAAACAATCCTTTCTTACAAACCCTAGTCCAAGCATATAAACACTCACTCAAAATGTTTCCAACAATGCTTATCAATCAATCTCACATAAATCTCAACAACTCAATAAGAAAACCGAATTAAGTCATTTTCACTCCAAACTTGTTTTTTGAGAAAACCAACCAATAAAATCAACTATGGAAGAATGTACCCATACTTTTTATTGATGATGAAGGAATATAAAAAATCTGCCACAACCACAAACACTTCTTTTCCAAGCTTAAAGAAGTTATAAGATGATAAACTCTCTCAAAAATACAATGTAAATATCAAAACATACATAAAATTTATCACTCCATCTTTAATAAAACATCCATCAACATATACAAAAATATTTGACCAAATGCACCTTATAATCTCCAAGTTAAAATAATATCCAACACCAAGAATATGAAGAACACAAGCTTATATTGAGAGGGGGGTGAACAGTATAAGACCGCTTTTTACTTTTTCCTTCAATATTTCAAATTAATATTATGCAGTGAATAGATAATAGTATCAAAAATAGAAATCAAAGCAAAGCACATAATATCATCCACAATAGAGACACAACAATTTACGTGGTTCACCCAATGCGGGCTACTCCACGGATAAAATTTTTCACTAAATTTTATCACCTCTAATTCTGGGAAACCTTTCCCAATTACAAAGTTTATGGGCACCAACCCAAAGGAGATACCTTCCCCTAGCTCTGCTCTAACTGGTGATCCTCTAGAAAACCTCTGTCTCTGCTGCCCTTAGCAAGTGGAACTCTATCCACAGAAGACACCTGTCTTCCCTGCTCTGGCTGGAGACCTCTGTCCTCAATTCTTTCACCTCCAAAGCTAGTCCTCTTATCTGCACCAAACACAATCCTTCGGTCTGGTACTAATGTCCTCAAAATTGCACCTCTATGCAATCACAACACTCGATCAAACATCCACTTATGCACCTCTGTGCAAACACAACAGCACTGTCTTCGCACACTCTGCTCCTCGACGATCGAACTTCTCCTCGCACTCTGCTTCTATGAAAGTTGCACTTTGAACGCACACTTTGATCGATGCAAAATCTTTCCAAACAACCCTCCTTTTATAGCAATACTTTTTAAAATCAAAACTTTGATCTTAGTCGGCTGTTATGCAAATGCAAACCCTAACTCCGTCGACTGCATGCCCTAAATTACGTCGACCCAGATTTAACTTTGTCGGCTCAAAGTTAACTCCGTCCTTCAAATGCCTCTAGAACTCACCTGTAGCTTCTGTCGCGAAACTACAACATGTCGCGATATCACGACATTTTTGCAGCCGTACACTTTCGTTTGGCTATTGTCGTGATATCGTGACACTTTTGCTTTTGTCTGCCTTGACAACGTCCTTGTCGCAAAATCGTGACACTTCTAACTTTTGCTGACGTCATCTTTACTCCTGTCGCAAAATCGTGACACTTTAGTCTTCATTGCCTTCTTATCTGCTTTTGTCATGAAATCGTGACACATCTGCTTCTGCTGACGTCATCTCCAACTTTGTCGTGAAATTGTGATCCTTTTGACTTCATGGCCTTCTTCTCTGCTTGCACTAGCAAAAATGGAACATGTCACGAAATCATGACACTTTCGCTACCTTGAGCTTCTCTCTGCCTTATACTCACGAAACTGGAACATGTCGCAAAATCACGATGCTTTCGCCTTCGAGCTCTTCCTTCTTCAATTCATCACAAAATCATGACGCTTCTTCTATTGAAGACTTGCTTATTGTTTCTGTCATGAAATCATGACACTTTCTCCAACTCAATGCTACCATCTCAACCTTGTTATGAAATCGTGACACTTTCTGCATTCGCAAGCTTTCTCTTCAACCTGTCGCGAAATCGTGACACTTTCTGCATCCGTACAACTTCTTTGTAGCCTGTCGCAAAATCATGACGCTTCTCATTTTAGACTCTTCCCTTTGTTGCATGTCACAAAATCATGACAGTTCTCACTTTGAGCTTTTCAACATGTCACAAAATCGTGACAGTCCTTACTTAGTCTTTTGCAGCATGTCGCGAAATTGCAACGCTTCTTAAATCACCTTCTGTAGCATGTCATGAAATCGCGACACTTTTCCTCCTTAGCACTTTTCTTTTCTTCGAGTCGCGAAAACCCGACATGTCACGAAATCGTGACACTTTCCACCTTGCTTTTTTTCTCTGCCAACATGTCGCGAAATCGCGATAGTTTTGCCAGCTTCTTCTCTCTCTTCCAACATGTCGTGAAATCGCGACACTTTTTCAAAAAAAATTCTCTCTCCTGCCTAAGTCGCGAAAATGCGACATGTCATGATATTGCAACACTTTTTCAAAAAGCTTTGTCTCTCCTGCCTGAGTCGCAAAACTACGACATGTCATGATATCGCGACATTTTTCCAACTTACTGATTTCAAACCTGTCAAGCCGAACCTTCATCAAAAACACATTATTTTTCATCAAATCAAATTACTTCAAAAGCTCTTTGACATCAATGACAACTTATTCACTTGAGCAAATGCAAAGTACTCAAAGTACCCAAAATTGCCAACAATCTCCCCCTTTTTCATTGATGGCAACCCTTTACTAAAAACACGTCTTAAGAGCCAAAACTGAAACCAACTGAGTTAACAGCTGAGAAACTGTGCCCATAACTGAGACTCTGCCTTTGAAGTTTTTGCTCCCCCTGACTTGAAGCTTTCCTCTTCACATTAAATCTCTCCCCCTTACTCAATTCTCTCCCCCTTTGTCATCAATGGCAAAGGGTCACCTTTGGGGCTCGGGACTAAGAATGAGCCTCTTAGCTTAGTCCCTCCCCCACCTCTTGATGAGGTGATTAATTCTGGGGTGGGAGTACAACTCCCAATTTCTCCCTTAGATACTCAAACGTATCTCTTGGAAGAGGTTTTGTGAAGATATCTACAATCTGCTCTTTAGTAGACACATATTCTACCTTGACCTGTTTGTCTTGCACTTTCTCCCTTAAAAAGTGATACTTGATGGAAATATGCTTTGTCCTTGAGTGCATTACCGGATTTTTGGAAATACTTATGGCACTTGTATTATCACAAAATATGGAGATGGGTTGTTCATGCTTGACTTTGAAATCCTCCAAGGTGGTTTTCATCCATAAAACCTGTGTACACCCAACCACTGCTGCTATGTATTCAGCCTCTGCCGTAGATAAGGAAACTGAAGGTTGTTTCTTACTTAGCCAAGAAACCAGACTCTTTCCCAGAAAGAATGCTCCACCACTGGTGCTTTTCCTGTCATCATTACTGCCTGCCCAATCTGCATTTGTATAGGCTGTGAGAGTGAAATCATCACCTTTGGGATACCAAAGCCCAAAGTCCATAGTGCCCTTCAGATATCTGAAAATCCTTTTAACTGCTGTAACATGAGAATCTTTAAGAGCTGCCTGAAATCTGGCTACTAACCCAACAGCCTACATGATATCTGGTTTGGTAGCTGTAACATATAATAAACTACCAATCATTGATCTGTACAACCTCTGATCTGCCATTGCAAATTCATCATCTTTACTCATCTTGCACCCCGTAGTCATTGGAGTACATACAGGTTTGTTGTCCATCATCCCAATTTTTTTTAACATTTCTTTGATATACTTTCCTTGAGAGAGAAATATACCATCTTTTGATTGAGCAATCTGAAGACCCAAAAAGAATGACAGATCTCCAATCATAGACATCTCAAATTCCTTTGCATGGTGTTAGCAAAGTCTTTGCACAACTGAGTATTATTTCCCCCAAAAATGATATCATCAACATAGACAACTACAATCAGCATATCATCACCTTCATCCTTAATATACAGATTGCTATCTACCACACCTTTCCTGAAGCCTTGTTCATAAAGGTACCTATCAAGTCTTGAGTACCAAGCCCTAGGAGCTTGCTTTAACCCATACAAGGCCTTTTTTAGTTTACACACATAGTCTGATTGATCTGAGAGAGACACGCCTTTTGGCTGTTCTGTGTAGACTTCTTCATCCAACACTCCATTTAAAAAAGTTGACTTTACATCCATTTGATACACCTTGAATTCTTTGAAGCTTGAAAGAGCCAAAAACATTCTGATAGCTTCGAGACAAGCAATAGGAGGGAACGTCTCTTCGAAATCCACACCTTCTACTTGAGCATACCCTTTGCAAACCAACCTAGCTTTGTTTCTGACAATATTTCCATCCTCATTGAGTTTATTTCTGAATATCCATTTTGTGCCAATGACATTCTTGTCCTTAGGTCTTGGAACCAAATCCCAGGTTTCACTTTTCTCTATTTGATTTAGCTCTTCATCCATTGCTTTTACCCAAAATTTATCTCGCACAGGCTTCACTGAAATCTTTTGGCTCAATTTGAGATAGTAATGAAATATTTGTAGAATCGTGTGAAGGAATGACTCTTCTTCTAGTTTGCCTATTGTTTGGATCACCAATGATCAAATCTTTGGGATGATATTTTTGGACATATCATGAAGGAGTTTTGGGAAGTAGTTGTTGTCTTTCCTCTTCTTCATCTGAAACCTCTCTGAATTCTTCTTGACAAATTTCATCACTGATTTCCTTGACAGGTTCTCTCATCCCTGTATTTTCATCAATTGTTACATTTATGCTCTCTATGACAGTATGCATTCTTTTGTTGAAGCATCTGTAAGCCTTGCTTCTGTTGGAATAACCAAGAAAAATTCCCTCATCACACCTAGGATCAAACTTACCCAAATCTGATCTTCCCTTCTGATGAAACACTTACTCCCAAATACTTTGAAATGTTTTACTGTAGCTGGTCTTCCTTTCCACAACTCATAAGGAGTTTTATGATGGTTGACTCTAAGTTGGGCCCTAGTGATAATGTAGACTGCTGTACTAACTGCTTCTTTCCAGAAACCATCTGAAAGTTTTGACTCATTTAACATAGCTCTAGCCATATTTTCAATAGTTCTATTTTTTCTTTCAACTACTCCATTTTGTTGAGGAGTCCTTGCTGCTGAATATTCTCTTTTGATTCCTTGTTGCTCATAGTATTCCACAAATTCATTAGACGTGAACTCTCCTCCTCTGTCCGATCTTAAGCATTTGATTCTCTTGTCAGTCTCATTTTCAATCATTTCTTTGAACGCTTTAAATTTTTCAAAAGCTTCAGATTTTTCTTTGAGAAAAGTAACCCAAGTCATTCTAGAATAATCATCTATAAATAGCATGAAGTAGCTTTCTCCCTGAATGCTCTGAGTTCTAGTGGGGCCACATAAATCAGTATGAATAAGATCTAATGGTTTTGAAGAAGTATACCCTTTTGATTTAAAACTGGTTCTGGTCTGTTTTCCATGTTGACAAGGATCGCAAATGGTGTTATGGGGCCTTTTTATTTTGGGCAAGTCTCTAACTGCTTCTTTGTTACTAATATTGACAAGATTATCAAAGCTCAAATGCCCCAACCTTTTATGCCATAACCAACTCTCATCTTCTTGGGTTAGAAAACACTTTTCCCTTTTTATCTCACTTAGCATGTAAAGATTGTTTGGAGTCCTTGTAGCACTAGCAATGAGTTTTCCATTTTTTTCTTTACGTATCTCACATCTATCTGAAAAGAAATATACTATGTGTCCTTGATCACAAAGTTGACTCACACTTAGAAGGTTATGTCTTAGGCCTTCTACATAAAGCACATTTTCTGTTTTGGATTTTCCATCCAAACTAAGAGTCCCTTTACCACAAATTTTAGCTGACCTGTTATCTCCAAAACTAACTGTTCCTTTGCTTGTGTTTTTTAAGACCAAAAACTTTTCCTTTTCACCAATCATATGTTTTGAACAACCACTATCAAGATACCATTTCTCTACTTTGTCTTGAGCATGAAAAGCAGTTTGAACTATCATTGACTTAGATTTGATCTCATTTCTCTTTCTAGTGAACTCAAGCCTAGATCTATCAAAACTGCACATCCTTGCTATATGCCCAATATTCTTGCACTTGTAACACATGACATTTTAATCCATAAGAGGTGCAAAAGAGTTAACATTTTCCTTACTATGGCTATTCACGGATTTATTACAATGCATAGCTTTGTGACCAAATTTCTTGCAAGAAAAATAGTAGCCATGGAAAGTATTATGTAACCTGTTTTGATGTCTTGGATGATTGTTCTTCTTGTGACCAACTAGAATCCATCGTTCTTCAGGATGAAGATTGATCTTGTTGTCTCTTCTTCCTGTCATGATTCTTGAGAACATAACTCTCTTCCCTAAAATTTCTTAAAGTCTAGAAGAATTCACTTTTGAGATCGAACTTAACCTCTTCATCCTTTTCTGAATCTGTATGTTCTTTTGATAGATCCTTCTCCAAGTTGTTAGGCTTTTTCTGGAGATACCGGCTCTGATACCAATTGAAGAACACAAGCTTATACTGAGAGGGGGGGGTGAACAGTATAAGACCGCTTTTTACTTTTTCCTCCAATATTTCAAATTAATATTATGCAGCGAATAGATAACAGTATCAAAAATAGAAATCAAAACAAAGCACAGAATATCATCCACAATAGAGACACAACAATTTACGTGGTTCACCCAACGTGGGCTACTCCACGAATAAAATTTTTCACTAAATTTTATCACCTCTAATTCTAGGAAACCTTTCTCGATTACAAATTTTATGGGCACCAACCCAAAGGAGATACCTTCCCCTAGCTCTGCTCTAACTGGTGATCCTCTAGAAGACCTCTATCTCTGCTGCCCTTAGCAAGTGGAACTCTATCCATAGAAGACACCTGTCTTCCCTGCTCTGGCTGGAGACCTCTGTCCTCAACTCTTTCACCTCCAAAGCTGGTCCTCTTATCTGCACCAAACACAGTCCTTCGGTCTGGCACTAATGTCCTCAAAATTGCACCTCTGTGCAATCACAGCACTCGATCAAACATCCACTTATGCACCTTTGTGCAAACACAGCAACACTGTCTTCGCACACTCTGCTCCTCGACGATCGAACTTCTCCCCGCACTCTACTTCTGTGAAAGTCGCACTTTGAACGCACACTTCGATCGATGTGAAATCTTTCCAAACAACCCTCCTTTTATAGCAATACTTTTTAAAATCAAA